>JARVLU010001196.1:38903957-38917254 GCA_031762415.1 Simpsonichthys santanae | reverse complement strand
TGTAGAACCACTAGACTGAGGAACAGCTTCTACCCTGAAGCTGTTAGACTCATGAACATCTAACCAGAACAATCACTTTAATATTTTAACTGGAGATTTGACACTTTATCTGTGCTGCTGATTATCCATGCTGCTGATTATCCATGCTGCTGATCTCTTGCCTTTGAGCTGCTGCATTCATACCCATCTGCTCACCAGACTCATGTTCAGTCTACTGTTTAATACACCATATTTATACATTATCATTGTTTAACATATATCTTAGATCCTTGTATACTGTTTCTTTTTTATACTTTATATTTTTGCTATTTTTAGGTGTAACTGGGACCTTTCGTTCCACCTCATGTAGCGCATGTGATGAGAATGACAATAAAGTCTCATTGAACCTTGAACCTTATCAGTTCAGTTTCTCTCTGAGTATAAAATGCCCGTGTGTCTCACAATAACGTCAGCAAGAACAAATGTCTTGCGTCTCATGAAGGACGCAACCACCTGTAATCTGAAACTCATAAAGAGACGCGCGACATGATGCATTCCTTCAAGAAATTTAATTTCTTTAATTTTTTTTTTTACATAAATGTCATCACTATTGCAAAAGTTAAAATATGTTGTTTAAACTCTAAGGTCAAGACGCAGCCTTTATCACATCAAGATAGATTTTTTAACTAAAACCACTGTAGATGTATTTGGAGTCAGAAGATGAAAGCCTGGACTGGTTTTCTGCCGTTACCTCAGAGCTGTTGTCATGTGACGCGTTCTCCTCTTCATCCGGTCGGTGTTTCTTCTCGTTCTTACAGGATCCTCCCTTCTTGCATTTCCCGCTGCAGCTCTTCTTCTCTCCTTTGGCCAGAGACTGAAGACAGCTCAGGAACTTGACCTTCCAGGCCTGGAAGTCCGCCTGAACGCTCCCGTTGCGACTCTTCACCACGTTGCAGTCGCCCTCTGTCCTGGTCATGATGCGCGTGGCGCTCAGCATCCACAGCCACTTGTCCACGTTTGTACCCACCTGCAGAGGCACGAGAACACACACTGACCTACCTGAGGCACTTTGTCACTGCTGGTGCTCCAACGTACAAAGAGTTTCTGACCGTGTTGTAATGGCCGACGTAGGCGGAGTTTCCGAGGCCGAACACGGCGTATCTGAGGCCTTCGAGGAACGTCTTCCCGTATCTGAAGTCTGTGGACGCGTCCTCCAGCCACTTGCAGAACCACTCGGCGTTTTCTGTGGGCTGTCCGTCCGTGTAGGTGGCCACGAGGAAGACGCAGACCGACTTACTGACGCACTGAACAAAGACGCAAACACAACAAACACGAGACGATAAAACAAGAAGAGAAACACGATTTTACAGTTCAAGTCAGGTTTAGGAGACAAAATGTGTAAGAATGTGATTTACAAATGAACCGTTTACCATAGTCCCTCGCTACTTCGTGGTTCGTTTATCGCAGACTTGCTCTATCGCTTTTTTTTTTAAGTACTGTACTGTAAAAGTACATCAAACGAGTTGTTCTTCTAAAAAATGAGGATCCAGACTGTAAAATGTGGTTTCTTCTTGGGAGCTGTCGAGACAGTGAGTTAAAGCTCCGAGTGTCTGGTGCAGCAACACTCCCGGATATTTTCTGTTGCTGCAAATGAACTCAGAGCCTTGTTGATTAAACAGGAGCTCTGTTCTCTGCCGAGCGCCCGACAAACCATTTTCTGTTTCTGTCTCAATGCAACGAGCAGCATCTGAGCCCAGAAAATGAAAAGGAGCTAATCCAGCTCTCTGCAGAGAAGCTGCTGGAATCATTGTCTTCTCTGAGTCTCTTACCTTAAGAATGGATGAGTGCAGGAAAAAAGAAAAGGCTGACTTACAATATAATCAAATTTTAGGCTTATTGTAATCTTACAGAAGATGTCAGATTACTGAACAACTGACAGCTACCTTGCACTAAGCCACATCTGCTGTGACACCTAATATGTTTATTGCTGCTGCACTATGTGGCTGCATCATGGTATGGTATGTGTCACTGCCTTACCATCATAATTTAGTTCAACTAAATCAGGGGTGTCCACACTTATCAGCATGCGAGCTCATTTTAAAATGATCAAGTCAAAGTGATCTATCTACCATCAGGCTCCGTTCACATGAGAACAACCTGGATTCAGAAACCTTCAGTTTCAGAGAGAACGAGGATGTTGTCTGTAAATGAACGAGCATTTCATCATGTAAACAAGGCCTCAGACTGGCTGCCCTGTCTGTCAATCAAGAGACAAATTTCATAGATGGATGATCAGCTGACAGCAATTTTTTTAATGCCATGCCATCTACCCAAACTACCTTTGCGATTGACTGGTAGATCACGATCAACGTATTGGGCACCCCTGATCTAAATGTTATTCACTGTGCAGTAAGCTGTCACACAACCTGTGTACCGTAGTTTTTTTTTAATGTTAGTTATGTCCAATATATTTAATGTACGATACATTTAAGCTAATATTACCACCTGTGAAATACTTATTTATACTAATTCATCCTACTTGCACTGTTATATTCCATTATGTTGTTGTTTACTATATCATATTTTTTGTAATTTGTAAATATTATATTTCTTGTCACTTTTTGGTACTTTATTTTGAAGTTTTGTTACATGCTTTAGTATTTCTTGTTTTTATGGTGCGTCGAATGTTCATCCTGAACATTTCATTGCATTGTTGACTTTGTGTTAACCTGCATATGACAAACTATAAACGAGATGTTTGTTTAATATTGAAAATATAAGAGTTGAGATTGGTTTTACTCCAAATTTGTGTTCAAACAATTTTGTAAATCTGGTACCTGTGTGGGTTTTCTCCAGGTACTCCAGTTTCCTCCCACAAACCAAAAACATGCATGTTAGACTGGTAACTCTAAATTGTTCCTAGGTGAGAGACAGAGTGAATGTTTGTTTGTCTTGTTTGTCTCTATGTGTCCCTGTGATGGACTGGAGACCTGACCAGGTGTCCCTGTGATGGACTGGAGACCTGACCAGGTGTCCCTGTGATGGACTGGAGACCTGACCAGCGTGTCCCCATCTCACACATGACTGCTGGATACAGACACCAGCTCCATGTGACCCAGTAAAGAGAAGAAGGTAAAGACGATGAATGAATGGATTTTACTCACCTCGTCTGCGAGTCGATCATCTGGATCGTAGTCCTTCATGTCGATCACCTCAGCTGGTATTCTTAAAGCCTCCACCTCCTCTGACAGCTCTTCAGCAAAACCCTAAAAGAGGGAAATCAAACTTTTGATACAAAGTCCAAATTGTTTTAAATTTAAGTAACAGAGTAAAAGTGTGTTAGTCCTGCTTCTACTTAAACTGCGCTCCAATAAAACTTGAAGTGGTACAATTATAACAATAAAACAAATCTAACTGATTTCATTTTAGTGTTTTAATAACTTGAACTTTGTTTTAATAATTATATTTACATAACTAGGCAGGGTCAAACATCATCCACCATTAGTTTAGGCTTCTTTACGCATTTCACATTAAAGTACAGAAACCGTGAGGCCTGTTTAACTTCCAGTAAAAATGTTGCTGACGGATTACGTCTGTACCTTTGCTGTTCCAGTTTGAGAACCGAAGAAGATTTTAACTGCTGACACATAAACCTCTGGATCTTTGTCAGAGCGCCTCTTGTTCTTTGCAGCTTTGGAGTCCCGTGAACCAGAAGCTTCAGTCAAGTTTTTCTACACAAATGACGAGGCAGAATATTAACAGGGAAAACAAAGAGGGAAGTTCCTTTAAATTCTTCTTTCGGCTGCTTTCTTAAGGGTCTTCACAGCAGATAATCTGCCTACATCTCCTCCTAACCCTGTATCATTACGTCCATGAACGTCGTCTGAGGTCTCCTCCTCCCTGGTAGCTCCATATTCCATATCTTTGTTCAATATGTCTGCTACTGTCCCTCTCCTGGTCCAAACCATCTCAGACTTGCCTTTCTAACTTTGTCTCTAAACTGGAGTTCATTCCTCCTCACAAGAATCTGGACATCTTCATCGCCATCTCCAGCTCTGCCCTCTGGCTTTGTGTTAAAACAGTCTCCAAACGATCGGCAGGTCTTCTCTTGTATACCTTCCTTTCACTTTTGCAACTCTCCTGTCACTAATGGCTCTCTGACATTCACTACACTCCAGAAACTCAAGACATCAATTAATTAATTACATTTTGACCCAAATATTTGAGCTTGCTATCACTTGAAGTTCTTTTGAAGCCCTTTCAGTTCAGATCCTTAACCTCTTCTGAAAACTTTGGTAGCATACCTACATGTCACATTAGTCCCCTGTCCTGCTTATACTGAGCAGATCTCCACCTCTCCAGGTTCTCTTCCACCTACTCCCACTACAGAAGGTACTCGTGAACACCATAGTTGACAGTGACTCCACCTGACCTCATATGTCTACCTGTCTATCACCATTAAAAAATGAGGGTCTCAGAGCTGATGCTTGTAATCCCATCAGTCATTCCTGCTCTTTTAAATGCTGAAGTACTCAAAATCCAACATCCACATTGAGAAAGGTTTAATTAAAAATATTGGAAAAATATCAATGAAAGTTTCAGTTTGACCAGAAGTTAAGATTAAATGTCATCAAACAAAAACTCACTTTCTTGAGTGCCACCTTCAGTAAGAACCAGGTCCCAAAAACCAGTGCAGCAGCTGAATAAACGTAGATCCTGTTGGTCCAAAGCGACGTGAGACAGTTGTCCCCGGAGCTCTGGACATCCTGGGGGTCTACAGGGACAAGATACATCAGCTGAGGCCTGTTTCTCACCAGCAATGTGAGTAAGAACGTTTTTAAAACAATCTGCTAAAATACTGCTGTTGCTAAAGTTAGCATAAACTGACGATTGTTTACATTGAGGCTATGACGTGTTTAGTTTTCTGTTCCGTTAAGGGATAAAAATAAAAATTACCTTTAGTATCCGACGAAGACACAAACCCCCAAAAAAGAAATTTCATTGCAAATGAAATTAACATCGCTGCAAACGCTAAAAAAAAAACATAAGAAATACTCAGTTGTCATAAGCACGTACAGTAGTGTGCGGCCATATTGTTTGCACGAGGAGCATGCTGGGATGTGAAGTCTTTGAACAGTTTGTTTTTAGCTTGGCTGCGCAACTTTTTTTTAACAAAAAACGAAACAACGGCTAACAAGAAGTGCTAATCATACTACGAGTATCGAGATAGGTGAAAATGAAATATTCACAAAATAGAACTTATATTGATGAATTGACGTTACATTTTTATTCGAAAGCTAGGCTGAGTTCACGTGCTTTTATTTTGGAGGTTTGCAGCGGAAATGTAAAATTTACGCATTTTTAACGATTATAATAGTGTATATCGCGTCTGTTAAAACTGTAAGGAATGCGCGATGTTTAAAGTAAATAGTTATATATTAAATGTGAGGTGATACACCGTCCTCAGATACTCATAGTAAGTACAGTAGACATGTCTGTGGTGACGTTAACTAAAGTTTTACTTTACTTTTTTGTCTTGTGTCCTCATTGCATTACATATTTCTGAGCCAGTAGGTTGTAAAAAAAATTTTTTTTTAAATAAACGTTTTTGCTTTTCCTGTGTTTATTTTTAACAAAATCATACCCTTTTTTCAGCTTTGTAGAACAAAGTTGCACAAACCGTACGCGCCCCCTAGTGGTTCTATGGAAAAACTGCACATCATGAACCACTTCCTGTGTGAACTTCAAAACAAAAATAATCATTTTGAATTTTAGCTAAATTATCAAAATGACGTCTCGGTTTTTTCAACCAAATTTAGTCAGTAATACAAAAATTGTGTTACTTTATGACAAGTTACATGTCACGTCTTGGAACACATTCTTGGGACAATAGCATACTAACACTTCCTGTGTGGCCTTTCAAAAATAAAGCATTTTTTTAAGTTTTTAATAAAAAATCAGCTAAAAACTCAGAAATAAAGTGTGATTTTTTTATACACATATTTTATTCAATAATACCAAAGTGTGTTATTTTACGACACAAGTTATGTGTCGTAGGTTAAATAAATAAAATAAAAATAACCGTTTAAATTCTGGAACTTTAGCATGCTACTTCTTCCTGTGTGAATTTTCAAAATAAAACTTTGTAACTGTATAGTTCAATAAAACCTAAATTTATCTGTTGAAAACACGTCACATTTTCTATTATTATTAATATTATTATTATTGTTGTTATTATGCTTGTACAATCGAAAAGTTGTTCTATTTACCATGCAATGAAAATGATTAAAGCAGACTTGATCAAAATATAGCCTAAGTTGTATTTTTTTGCACTAAACATGTATAGTGTATGTGATATGTAAACATGTTTACAATTTTTCATTACATTTTGTCAATGATAATTATTTTTACGCTCTTAAGGAGTTGAAATAGAACCGACGGAACAAAGCGGAACTGTTGTTTTCAAGCTCACGTTTCTCTACGGAAGCGGACTCAAACGTAAACATCGCAGTTAGCGACAGCCTGAGTTTTGTTGTCAGAAGTGGTTTGGACGCCGTTAGTGTGTGTTTTACAGTCGAACATGTCCATTTTCACTCCGACGAACCAGATCCGGCTCACGAACGTGGCCGTGGTTCGGATGAAAAAAGCAGGGAAGCGTTTTGAGATCGCCTGTTACAAAAATAAAGTCATGAGTTGGAGATCAGGAGCGTGAGTAGCATAACATGATCATAAAAACTTTAAAATGCATTGTTTGGTAATGATGTTGTGGAGGAAAGTTTTGTTTTGCGCTCTGTGGACCGGGTGAAGACTGACTTGTTTGTTTTTGTTGTTGTTTACTTTCAGAGAGAAAGACCTGGATGAGGTTCTGCAGACACATTCTGTTTTTGTCAACGTGTCCAAAGGTCAGACGGCAAAGAAGGACGACTTGGTTAAAGCTTTTGGGACAGAAGATCAGACAGAAATCTGCAGACAGGTGGAAAAGATTTAAAACTTGTGTTGTCGTTTAAAAGAGGCCGGAGGGGAAGTCCCCTCGTTTTTAACCTGTTTAATTTTCACGGTGCAGATTTTGTCCAAAGGAGAACTCCAGGTGTCGGACAAGGAGCGTCAGAGTCAGCTGGAGACCATGTTCAGAGACATCGCCACCATCGTGGCGGAGAAATGTGTGAACCCCGACACCAAGAGGCCGTACACGGTCAGCCTGATCGAGCGCGCCATGAAGGACGTCCACTACTCCGTCAAGACCAACAAGAGCACCAAGCAGCAGGTCAGCACACGTCAAACAGCTGCTTAATGACGACACACACCGTCAACCAGCTGCTTAATGACGACACACACATCAACCAGCCGCTTAGTGACTACACACACACCATCAGCTGCTTAATGACTACACACACACCGTCAACCAGCTGCTTAATGACTACACACACACTGTCAGCTGCTTAGTGACTACACACACACCTCACTGAAGCTTTAGTTGAGCTCAAACCATGAAAAGTTGTGAAACAGCAGCTGATGTAAAAAGAAAACGTTGTTGTTGTTGTTCCTGTTTCCATCATCTGGTTCTGGACTCAGGTCCCGGGGGCTGCAGAGGTCACAACCTCTCTCTCCAGAGCCAGCTCTTCCAGCTCCTCTGAGAAGACTCCAAGATTTTCCAGACCTGGTCTTCTCCAGTGTCTCCTCCCAGTTGGGGGAGGCGCCCATGGGTGGGGGTAGGAACGTAGACCAAGTGGTAAACAATCTGATGGTCTGGACATATAAAGAAAAACTATCTTAAAGTGAAATTTCATATAAAGACTAAAGATTCAAGAGACATGATGGATGGTCCCAGAATAAATACACAGAACCCCAAACCTGGTGGGGGTGGTGCTCAAGTAATCTGTAGGACTAGAAAAAAGATTTTTATTTGCTTTAATCCCTGAAACGTTTGAAGACGTCGAGGTGGACGGAGCTCGTCCTTCGTCACTCTGAATCATGTCCTGGATGTGTCCCGGTGTCTCCAGGCCCTGGAGGTGATCCGGCAGCTGAAGGAGACCATGCAGATCCAGAGAGCCCACATGAGGCTGAGGCTGGTGCTGCCGGCCAAAGAGGCCAAGAGGCTGAAGGAGAAGCTGAAGCCGCTGCTGCAGGTGGTGGAGAGCGAAGACTTCGACGAGGAGCTCGAAATGGTTCGTCTGTGTGATAGAAGGCTTTTATTTTGAAAAATACGATTCCTTTTATTTTGTCAAGCGGCCGCTCCTCTCCTCCCAGGTGTGTCTGGTGGACCCGGGCTGCTTCAGGGAGATCGACGAGTTGATCCGCTGCGAGACGAAAGGCAGAGGTTCCCTGGAGGTGCTCAGCCTGAAGGACGTGGAGGAGGGAGACGAGAAGCTGTAGACGAGCAGTCAGACAGGAAGTGACGCCGCACCGAGGCCGGCAGCTTCACGAGATCCAAATTAAAGACCGCTTCTGGTCCGAGGTTTTATTTTGAGCCGTTGTAGAGTCTGAGCTGAACGCTTTAATTTACTGTTTCACATTCATCTGGAACGTTATTAACTCTTTAATTTAAATTAATCTGTCATTTCAGGTTATCCTTACTCTTTAATAACTTTACACAACGCTAAACAGATGAACATTAAATCTGCACAGTTCAAACACGTTATAAAACAGCTTCTCTGAATTATTTTATTTATTGATAATATTCTGGTGTTTTAAGGAATAAAGACGAGCTGAGAAAAAAGTTTTATTTTTAAAATTAAAACTTGTGAAACTTTGGACTCAATGCTTTTGGCAAAAACAAATAAATCTTTGCTGCTTTTAGAGAAAACGACACTGGAAGTTTTCAGTTTTTGTTGCTTACACCCAAAATATTTAGTGTCAGAAAGTAAAACATTAATTCTGGGTAAAAGATCAAACTTGGACAAATAAAGATAATAAATATGAATAAAGGTCAAAGTGTTTCTGTTGTATTTTTTTGCTTTTTATCCCGTCAAATGAAAATGTGAGTGGATTTTCTGAAATGTATTTATAAAAAAAATCAAAGTATTTATAAAAGGCTAAATTAAAAAAAATAAACATTCTGACTCATATTTAAGCGATAATCTCTGAAATGTTCTTTAGTCAAACTAAAGTTTAAGGTAATCCAGAAACTTCTGAAAACAGGTCGTACTGTAGTTGTTGAACTCGTTGGGATTAAATTTTGTTTCGGATCTTTTGTTCTCGTAAGAAGTGCAGAAAGACGAGCCGGCCGCCTCGCTCACGCTCTTTCTGCTCGCCGTCTGAGAGAAGGACGCGCAGACATGGAGGACGTGTTGTCAAACTCAGGAACAGGAGAAAACTTTAACTGGAACTTCTCGTTCAGCCTCTGAAACCTGATGTCCTGATTATATTTGTTCAAACAGTTCATCTCTGCAGCGAACCATGCTCTGAGGATGCTCCAGGCCAGGAGAACAGGGGCGCACCAAGGAGGGGGGCCAGGGGGAGGCCGTGGCCACCCCTAAAAAGATTTGTCGCCTCCCTATCAACCTAAATGTTTTTAATCTGGAGGGTTTGCTCAATGTGTATTTTTAATTTGCCCTATCTGAAATTAATCGTTCAAATATAAATATTCAAACTATATTTCAGTTTAGTTTATCGGTTTCACGCTTTTACTGATGTAATAAGTTATCGGCGCTGGAACATCTGTCGGGGATAAACGTGGCTCAGGCGAGAGAACAGGAAGTGACTGATGTTTTACACCATAAAAGACTCCATGTTTTACATTTCAAAACAAAGAAAAAGGACAAACTCTTATAAAAATGTCCTTTAGTACAACCCTTAGATAAAATCATTGAACTATTGGTGGAACATTAATAAAGTATCCCACCTTCAAATAATAAACAATTGCAGTCTGTTGGTATTTAAAGGTGATTTTATCACTTTCCTCTCAAAAAGGCAAAATTATTTTAATTTATTTCATATTAAAAGTTTTTATTAAGCTTCTAATTCTTAGTGTTTACAGAATGACTTTCATATTTCTAATATTTTCCAGTGGAAGTTACAAATTTAAATACAGTATTCTTCATTCCCAGAGGAACAAAGGAGCCGCATGTGGCCCCGGAGCCGCAGGTTGAACACCCCTGGTTCAGCTTTTTTTAAAGGTGATGTTATAGAAAAACTCACAAACATGTTAAATAAATCTGCAACAAGTTTACAGCAAACTGTTTTAATTGGCTGTAAAAGTTTAAAACGGCAGAGGACTCGTCTGAAAACGTTCGACTCGTTCCATTAAAAGTTTCTGACGTGGTCAGTTTGTGCAAAGAGCTGCAGTAGTTTCCACATCGATTCATTCAAACTGTTTTCAGTGCAGCACTCGGAAGAAAAAGATTGAACTCAGAACCTCACGGTTTTCTCATTTTTATACTTCATTAAATATTTAAACTTTTCTTCCTCTTTGAAATAAAACAAAAATTTCAAATCCTTAAAAACTTGAATGATTTTTTAAAATGATTCCAATTGATTCATTTTTAGCTTTTAGTTTTGATCATTTTAGCTATTGGCTACTCTTCTACTCATTTTAGCTTTGAGTTATTGTTTTGCTAATTTTGCTTAAGCTGTTTTTCTAGCTTTAGCTTTTAGCTACTATTTTGCTAATTTTGGCTTTAGCTATTGTTTGGCTAAGCTAGGGTTTTAGCAGATGTTTGTGCAAATTTAGGCTTTAAGCTAATGTTTATTAGCTGTTACTTTTAGCTACTATTTTGCTCATTTTGGTCTTCAGTAAACTTTTCCTAATTTGAGTTTTTAGCAACTATTTAGCTAATTTTGGCTTTAGCTATTCTTTGGCTAATGTAGGGTTTTAGCTGATGTTTGTACAAATTTAAGTTTTAAGCACATGCTTGTTAGTTGTAGCTTTTAGCTATTATTTTGCTTATTTTGGTCTTCAGTGAATGTTTTTCCAATTTGAGTTTTTAGCTACTATTTAGCTAATTTTGGCTTTAACTATCGTTTGGCTAATATAGGGTCTTTAGCTGATGTTTTTGCAAATTTAGGCTTTAAGCTAATGTTTATTAGCTGTAACTTTTAGCTATTTGCTCATTTTTGTCTTCAGTAAATGTTTTCCTAATTTGAGTTTTTAGCTACTATTTTACTAATTTTGGCTTTAGCCACTGTTTCAACAGTATTTGTTTTTAGCTGCTGTTTTACTAGTTATAGCTGTTAGCTATTTCTTGCAAATTTTGTCTTTTAGTTCAATTTTTGTTAGCTTTAGTTTTTAATGACGTTGCAAATTTTGACTTACAGCGTCTTTTCTAGTTTTTGGCTATTTGCTAACTTTAGCTAAAAGCTAATGTTAGCAAACAAGCTTTAGGTTCGAGTTAAAGATTTGATCATTTTGATTTCAGTTAATGTTCTGTTAGTTGTGGCTACTGTTTTGCTAGAGGTAGCTATTGTCATTTTGGCTTTAGCAATTGTTTCATTAGTTTTAGCTTTCGGCTACTGTTTGGCAAGGTTTAGCTTTTAACTACGGTACTGTTTTGCTCGTCTTTGCTTTCAGGGACCGTTTTTGTTAATTTTATGTTGTTCAGTTCAGTTCAGCTTCCTCAACAGATTTCATCAGTTTTTAAGCTCTCAGCACTCAAACTGAGACAGAAAAGACTAAAACTGGATAAGAGCTAAAAGTTTTGTAAACATTTAGAACAGGTAAACAAGTAAACAATCCCACAGTTCTAATGGTCACACCACCAGGCCCGTCATGTAAACAAACAATTTGTTAAAATGTTATAAAACCCAACAGAACCAGGTCCCACGTGTGTCCCCGTTAGTAAGCATGTCCCCACTGTAGCTACAGTTCTGTCTCTGAGGACAGTCCCCTGTCCTCACTGCTCGTGCAGGTCTCTGGACCTCTGGTCCCTCAGATGGGCTCTGACCTGCGTCCGTACTGGCTGTGGGTGAACGTGGTTCTGTTGATTGTGCTCAGAGGGTGACTGGCATCCTGGTCCAGGGTCCTGCCGGTTCCAGGCTGCTCCGCCTGTCCCCCAGCAGAGGACCACCTGGTGGTGAGAAACCCCCCGCCGACCAGCATCAGGGAGAAGGAGATCCAGCCCAGGTACAGAGCCGGGCCCCAGGTCCTGCTGAGTGGGACCGTGCCCTCCAGTGGCTGACTGGTGTGATGGCAGGTCCAGGCTGTGGGAACCAGCATCAGGATCCCTGCCACAATGAAGAAAGCCCCAGAAAACACTTTGATCTGCCCCCGACCCGGGAACCAGATAAGCCCCGCCCCTCCGATCGCAGCTGCGAAGCCCCCGGCGCCGATGGCCGCCACGATTATGGTCCTCCAGGTGCGGAAACTCCCAGACAGAGACATGAGGGACTGGTAGAAAGAGCAGTGCAGGCTGCCGTCGTGGGCCAAGTCCCAGTGGTCCCATTCCAGCCACACCCCGTCCCAGTAGGCAGGCAGGGTGGCCGTGACGTTGTCCACGGTCCCGCTGACCTTCCACAGGGCCACGCAGCGGGTCAGAACCGCAGCCAGCCAGCCTGTGACGGCCAGCCCCAAGGCGACGAGCTCCAGCTGCCTCTTCATGACCGCCGGCCTCGTCCCCCTCCTCCTCCTCTCTGCCCAAACCAAAAGCAGCTGAGGATCAGGGAGGGGTGTTCAGAGAAACCGGTTCTGTGGCACTGGCTTCAGCTGCAGCCGGGCGGAGAGAGGAGGGGAATCCCTGTTTGCTCTGCCGGGCTTTCAGAACAATCCTCTTCTCTGGGGTTCTGCTGAGAACAAAGCTCCCTGTGTGCGCGACCGCTCGGCTGCTGGGGCCTCGGTCCCGACAGAAAACTGAACGTGAAAACGCCAAACTGTGGAGGATTCAGCCACAAGTTCTGACTGGTTCCGGTAGTTTCTGCTCTCCAGGCGGAGATGATTCATCCGGGAGTCAGATTACACTCAGTCTGTTTTCACTGTGTCAGCAAAATATCTCATGAACCAGTGGACGGATTTTACTAAAACTCATTGTCGGACAAAAGCCTGCAAGAAGTCAGTCACATTAAAGATGGCCGCCTCAGCTAAACCCCATGAGCCAACTCAAGCTACAACTCAGTCAGATTTACAGCTATCGAGCCAAAGGTTAGGGTGGTAGTAGCTGAGAGTCATACTCAATGAGTGCTCTGAGCACCACTGATGTGTTTTTAAAACTTTGGAGGCGTTTTTAAAACTTTGGAGGTGTTTCTGTTTGTCTGTTAGCAAAATATCTCCTGAGCCACAGGACAGATGTGCAGTGTTCTCTCGTTTCTCACTGGTGTTCGGGGGGGGGGGGGGGGGGGGGGGGGGGGGGGGGGGGGGGGGGGGGGGGGGGGGGGGGGGGGGGGGGGCGGG
>JARVLU010001196.1:38856827-38874228 GCA_031762415.1 Simpsonichthys santanae | reverse complement strand
AAGATGAGAGTTCTGTGATGGAGTTAAACTCAAAGCAGTCTGCTCCTCAGATAAATAATGTTAAATTATTATTTTTTATATATGAATGTTTCTGTTCAGTTCCTGAGACGACTTCTGTTGTGACTTGGCACTTTATAAATAAACTGAACTGAATTGAACTTATTAATATTTGTTCATTATTTCTTCATTTTATCAGCGTTCAGTTTGCTTCTCTTTCTGCAGCTTTGGAAAAAGACATCTCAGTCTGGAACAATGTGCTTTGACTTCTGGTAACAGGAAATGAAACTGAATGACAAGACAAAAAATATCTGTTCAAAATGTCCCCGCAGACAATGAGCTGGTAAAATGCTGAAGAATCATAAAACTTCAAACACGCGACCATCGGCGTCTTCTGCCGCTCACGGTTGAAGTTTACAGGTCTGCCGTGAATGATTGTTTGTTTGAGGCTTACTTTTTAGGTCGTTTCTGTCTGTATTTCCTAAGTTTGGTACCAGGGAGTGACAGACGCAGGTGTGTGGTTACCATGGTGACCATATGGGGGCAGTTTCAGACAACAAAACTTTATTTATAAAGTATACTTTACACACCAAGCGCTTTAAAATAAAACACAAATAAGGAAATCAACAAACAACTAGTTCGTTATCGTCGTTGTTTTTGCGCTAACTTCAGTTTGGGTTTGGACGGTTGGAACGTGCGCCGTGTGACGTGTCAGCGAGCCCCCGGGTCCTGGTCACAGTTCAGAGGGTTATTTACGAACGGTGAACATCTCTGACGAGTCCCAAATGTTCAGGCGGTACACAAACCAGAACCTGAAGCTCAAACTGAACATCTGTCAACGCAGTGGTGGGCACGGTTACGCTAATCCGCGAACGGCTAATAGATAAGCTAACTTTTCATTTAGCGGATAAGCGTTTTTGCTAACTTTGGAAACTGTTAGCAAACTAATTAGCGTTTGCTGAATTAGGTGCCACTAACTTTAAGCCGTGTAACAAAATTCATGGATTTGTTCGAGTCCGTTGTGGGCGTGTCTCGAAGAGTCCATTAGGCACGCTATTGGCTGACTCCATGTACATGTGACAAAACGTGATTGGTCGTCGCAGCAGCAGCTAGCTGAACAGCACTGTGGGTTTTCATGCTCCTGCAATCTAAAAATTAGCTCTGACGCTTCCTCTGCTGCGCACAACCACTATTTTTATGCCATTTATTCCAACTATCCCCTCACACACGCAGCGCTGCACGTGCGCCGTGTGTGCATGTAGCATCGTTAGCATTTTGTGTGTCCACCTCCGTTACGCAGTGCTATAACTCTGATTTGGATTGGCCAAAATGCCAGAAATGACCCCGCCCACCTTCAAATCAAACCAATAGAATCAAACTAATTTCATCTGGAAGGAGATGAAGACATGACGCAGACTGAGTGACAGCTCTACACTCCAAGATGGCCGCTAATCACCACCAGCTGTCGGCCATGTACCTGATGAGTCCAGCTGGACTTCAGGCTGCAGTCGAGCGCTACTCTTTGCTGGAGCATTTGCCCCTAATGGTATTTACGCCTCCGACCTGAATATTTACTAAACGTAAATCTACTTACGTTGCTTCTCTTGTAGACATCTTGCCTCCTCGCTCCCGGTCCAGTCCTGGTTCTCCTCGGTCCAGTCTCCTCATGCCTTGCCTCCAGCCAGTTGCCAGCTTCCCCGGTCCTGCCTGACAAACCTGGCCTCTCATCCCTGGAGCTCCCCTTGGATCCATTCAGTGCCATCTCACCTCCTCCAACCTGCAAGAGAAAACATTTACCAGATTATTATTCCAACTGGACCATACAGCCAAACCCACCTGACCATCTCCTTCCTCCTCAGGAGCTCCAGAGGATCAACTGTAAATTCTTATCACTGTAAATAATAAACATTGTTACAACAAAGTTCATGCTCAATCATCCATGTACACACCGTTACCTTTTTCAATCCTGAGTCTTGTCTCGTTCAAATCTGGGTTCCCCGAGCTGTAACAGTCTTAGCAATTAGCGTTATTAGCTTCCACTAATTTTTGTAACCTGTTTAACAGTTTAGCATTAGTAAAGCTAACTTTCTGGTTAGCTGTGTCCACGTCTGTGTCAATGAAATAACAGAATGAGGAGTTTGTCCACCCTTGTCCTGTCAGTAATGCCCAGCGCACCTTAAAAATACGGCCACAAGAGTTCTGAAGCGCCTTTCGGAGTTCCCCCTGGACTCCAGAGGACCCGAGTCCTTTGAACAGGTCGAGTCGGTTCCAGCAGCAGAGTCCAGTCCAGTTTGTGGTTCAGATGAACCCTAAGGCACTTATAGGATGTCAGAATCTCAATTTTTATATGATTTTTTTTTAATTCAACCTTTATTTAGGCAGGTTAATCCCATTGAACCTCGAGGACTCATTTACAAGAGAGACCTGGCTACAAACTGAGTGATGACAATGACGACCTCTGATTGTCTAGTGCTATCTGATTAAATCGGGTTTCTCCTGTAAACGAGTCCTCGAAGCTCAGTGAGACCAACCTGTAGAAATAAAGGTTGAATTGATTTAGTTTTATACAAACTGATTCATTCCTGAAGGGTTCATATTTTGTTGACTGAAAAACAGATGGCTGTAATTAGTTATTGTCAAATTCTCACTAAATAAATAAACAAATAAACCATCTGTTCAATCCATTAGCCCTCAGAGTATGTGTTTGGTATGAATCTCATCTACTACTACAAAAAATTGTACGTTTTTTTTAAGCTGTGGCAGCCTTCTTCAACTGAGTTGACTTAAAAATGTTGAAAATTAATATTCATCCAGTGATTCTTGAGATATTTTACTAACAGACACACACAGGTAAACCGTTATGTTGATGATCATAAAGGCAGTCAGACCATTCAAACTCTCGGTCACGTGTTTTTCTGTTTGTTCAGACTTCCTTGGATCTTTGTGATAAATTACCAGAGAATTAAAAAAAAAAACTAAAACTTATGCACGTTTCAGAACCGGTCGGACCGGATCCCACTCCCACGGCTCTGGATGTGAAGGAGCCCTGCAAGCAGCAACACAACTGTTTCCAGGAAAAGGTCCAGGCAGGTTGCTGCACCTGCTGCGAATGTTGTGAAACCCTGAAATGATGAACGCTGATTAAAATAAAGTCTAACATTCCACACTTTATTTCACCTGCAAAAAGGTTGGAGGGTTGGAGAAATGTAGTTAATTGTAAAACTTGGGTTAATTGATTAAGTGCTAAACTCAGAACAAGACAAGTTTTTCATGTTAGTGTTTAATGGATCTTAAAGGCTAATTTTAACATGCCTTAACGTGTTTAATGTTCAGTCCAACGTTTGGTTGTTTGCTTCATGTTTTATGTTTTCTGCAGAAAATAAACGAGTTTCTAACGACGAGCGAGGGCCGGCTACTCCCTAAAACTGAACACACATGGTTCTTCTGACAGCAACAAGCTAAAAACAGAAGTTTCTGAGTCGGGTTCAGACAAGAACTGAAGCTAACATGGCTCCCCCTGCCAGGAAAACCCTGCAGCAGCAGCAAGAAGCATTAAATTAACAAGCAGGAGTGCTAAACTCAGCTGACAGAGGGTAAAATTACACAAGCTCACGTGAACAGAGCACAAGCTAAAGCTGTGGGATAGTAGCTAGAATTTTAAAGCAGCAAAACAATTACTGAAAGCTAAAATTAGCTAAACAGGTGCTAAAGTGAGCAAAACTGTAGCTAAGAGGAGTAAAACAATAGCTAAAATGATCTAAAACAAAAGCTACAAGCAGCAGAACAGAAAAACTAAAATTGAGATTAAACTGGTGCTAGAATGAGCAAAACTGTAGCTAAGAAAAGTAAAATAATAGCTAAAATTATCTAAGGCAAAAGCTAAAAGCAGCATAACAAATTAAAATTAGCTAAACAGGTGCTAAAATGAGCAAAACTGTAGCTAAGAGGAGTAAAACAGTAGCTAAAATTAGCTAAGCATATGCTAAAGCTAAAAACTACAAAACAGTCACAAAAAATGGTGAAACAGATAAATTTACCAAAACAGTACAGTAATGAAAAGTATTTGAACAAATGACAGCAGAACACAAGCTGAAGTTTGCAGATGGTAAAATTAGCTAATTAGCTGCAGATGCCAAAATGACAATTCACACAAAAAGCAGCTAATAGTAGCAAAACAGGTGCAGCTAAAAAAGTAGCAGAGCAGTATCTAAAATAAGCTAGACAAAAATAAGATTGTCAAAACTAAAGCTAAAACAGAACATATGGAAAAGCAAAAGTTTGCAAAACTGTAGCAAAAGCAGCTAAACTGATCCCAAAACACATGCTACAAGAAGCAAAAGAGATGCTAAAATTAGAAAGTAGCTAAAAGAAGCAAAAACATTTGCTAAAACCAATAGAGTATAACTAAAATAAGCAAGACAGATGCTGAAGTTCCCTAAATAAAGATAATACTATAATTAGCATATGCTAAAGCAATAATGTAGCTGACATAGTCTAAACATACTGTATGCTGAAATGAGCAGAACCCATGCTAAAATACACACAACAGATGGTAAAGTTGACAAAACAGTTAAGCAAAGTAAAACTAAAATTAGCCCCAAAAAAGGGTAAATAGATACATTTATCATTAACCTAACTGTTAGTAAAAGCTAAAATTAGCAGAATCCAAAGCAGCAAGCTGTAGCTGAAAGCAGAATATTATTCTCATTACCACCAGCTTTACTAAAAACATGCTTTAAAACATGGTTTGCATCAAATTTGATGTTCATGTACCGATGTCACAAATTATAATCCATGAGCAATGTTTACTCTAAGAAGTTATTTATGAGCTGAAACAGACAGGTCAGTTCAAACAACTATACTCAGCTAAAATGGCTCCACCTGCCTGTAAGCACTAGCAGAGATGAAGCCATTTTATTTACTGCAACAATATAAATAATGGGCTTCTCGGAGCTTGTGTCATTCTAACGGCATTATATTTTCTAGTCTCATTTATTTTAATAAATAAAAAAGATAAATCTATGTACACATCTGTTCAGAGCTCAGTCCTTCGGCTAGTTGGTGGATTTAGCTGTTGCTCGTTTTTACCCTGTAAACCCACCATGTTGCTCTCAGGTTGTGTTTGAAGTCTGGATTAGCCGCAGCCCTGACCTTTGACCTCCGGTGGTGAAGCTCGTTTGTGCAAACTGAACGACTCCATTGTTCACCAGATTATTAAAAAAAAAAACTGGATATTTTAGGAGATAATTGCACCCGTTCAAAGATTCTTCAACCAGTTTAGTTAGTAACTTCAAAAACGACGACGTTGGATAAAATAAGTCAAGGGCGGGGCGAGGGGGGTCTTTAAAATGTAACGGCAGAGAAATACAGCATGAAAGGTGCAGGGATTTTATTTTATTAATTTAAATGGAAAATACCGGTAATTATTTTCATCTTTGAGGAGATAAACGAGCTGCCATGACATCCCACAGGTATTAAAGAAATTCCAAACATGAAATCTTCTCTTTTGGCTCATTTGATCAAGTGCTTTGCTTTATTTTTAAATAAAAACACAAATGATAAGGTTCATTTAGCTTCTTTTCTCCCTCTCAGAGGGCTTAACGTGACAGACCAACAGAAAACGAGCTGAAGTTCTTTTTGTCCTCGTTCGGTGCAGGAGTCCGTTCTGAAAGTTACCGACGTGGCGTCTCTCCGTGGATTCACCCGCATCGAATCAGAATCAGAACCGACGCAGTTAATAATTCCAGCGACAGATTTCTATTAATTATTGTTTCTGGTAGAAGGAAACACGTCCATCTGAATCTTTCTGCAGTGCACTGGTCAGGTTTTGAAAAGACCCGGTACCAGCAGGAACCGTTTGAACGTCTCGCTGGTTTGAGTTTGACGTAAAGGCAGCGGGGAGCGTTTTGATCCCCGGGTTTGAAGTCAAACATGATGCCACGTTGAGCTGACTCCACCTTCAGTCTAAGCTCTATAAAGATCTGCTTCTCCCTCACTAAAGTCTTCCACAGGTGATCCGATATCGTCTCCGTCTCTGTGGACACAGGAGGCTTTCCGTCCTGAGAATCCCCTGCAAGAGGACTCCGTCTCACCCTCTCGGACCGGACCATGTACTCTGCGGGTTTGGAGATCCTGGGCATGATCCTGGCCGTGGCCGGATGGTTGGGGGTGATGGTGGCCTGCGGCATGCCCATGTGGAGGGTGACGGCGTACATCGGGCAGAACATCGTCATCTCGCAGGTGATCTGGGAGGGTTTGTGGATGAACTGTTCGGTGCAGAGCACGGGTCAGATGCACTGCAAGGTGCACGAGTCCATGCTGGGGCTGCCGGTGGACCTGCAGGCGGCCCGTGCCCTGGTCATCGTCTCCATGGTGCTGAGCATCGTGGGCATCTGCCTGTCCGTGGCCGGAGCTAAGTGCACCAACTGCAGCCGGGACGTGAGCAGCAAACCCCGCCTGGTGGTGGCCGCCGGGGGGACCTTCATCGTGGCCGGACTGCTGCTGCTGGTGGCCGTGTCCTGGACGGCCCACGCCATCGTGCTGGGCTTCTACGACCCGCTGCTGGAGGAGACGGCCAAGAGGGAGTTTGGGAACGCACTGTACTTCGGCTGGGCTGCCTCCTGCCTGCTCATTCTGGGGGGGGCCCTGCTTTGTTGCTCCTGCCCACAAAGATCCCCGCCAAGCGGCGGCGGCTCCGCGCCTCCCCGAGTGGACTACTCAGCCGTCAAACCCACGTCGGTCAGCCGATACACGAAAAGAGACTACGTGTGAGGGAGCCCCGAGCTCTGAGGACAGCAGGTGGACGCAAACGGCGCTGGTGCAGCGTGAAGTTTGAACTGCGCCGCACAGCGCAGCTCGAAGGGCCTCGCTCCGGTAGTTTCACACTGCGCCGCACAGTGCAGCTCGAAGGGCCTCGCTCCGGTAGTTTTACAGACTCTCCGTTCAGAGATGTGGGTCTGCACCCAACGTAAACAAACAGCATCGATCTGCGTTCTTTACTCGACAGGTGTGAGCGGCGCCAACAGCTCCGCCACACGTTTTCAACGACTCCGGCTGCTTCTGTCTGTGGGAGAGAAAAAAAACGTGCACATTTTGTTTCTTTGTGATCTTTGTGACTTTCAGTGAGTACATTAAAGCTCAGCTAAAACTGAGGAACGTTTGGCTGATAAACGTTCTGTCCTTTGTTCTACGTGAACTCAGTTTCGTGCAGATTCAGTTGTTTTCTTTGAGGGACACCCTGACTCTCCTGCAGCATGCACCTCATCCCAGAATAAAGGGTTTGTGTTTTTTAAGTTTCCAAATAAACAAGCAGAGCCTCCTGTTTTATGCACAGTTCATTTAATCATCCGTGGTATGCAGCAGAGTGGACATGCAGCTGATAAGAGCCGAAAGGTATTTGATGAGGGGAAGGAACAATGAGGGGCTTGTTCCTGAAGAGCAACTTACACCCCCTTTCTTCGTGACCCGTCCTCCTGTCAGGTGAAACTGAATAAGAGCTAAAAGTCTCCACCTGCGGCGGGGGGGGGGGGGGGGGGGGGTGGAACTGAGTCCGAACTGAGCCACAAAGACTCCATTCATCTGCAGCTCTGCAGCTATTCACCTTCATGAAGACAAAAACGTCTCAGTCCAGACTGAACAAAAGTCAACTTTATTTATAAAAGTCATTTAAAACAGCAGCTGTTTCCACTGAACGTTAAGATCAATAAAAGTTTCCTTCAATGTTTCTGCTCAAGCAGCAGCAGGTGGACGAACACCTGCCGCACGTCGGAGTCGCAGGACTGAAACCAGAAGAGGCGAAGGCGACGAGGCGCCGCAGAAGATGTCAGGAAGTTCCTCTGATCACAGGCCCGTGGCTCGGCCTCGATCTACAGTCGAGAGCCCGAGGTGAAATGATTCAGTTTAATCTGAAGTGAAATCTGAACCCAAACAGCAACAGCTTTGGTTTCAAAAGAGGAGCAGCCATGAAGGAGACTTTTAGCTGCTAAAACACTCGTTTCTTCATATCATGTTGAAGAGAACCAGAAAATTAGATTTTCTATGAAAACCCTCAGCCGAGAGACGAATAACTGCTGAGACTTGAAGAAGGAACTGCTGCAGTCAAAATAGACGGTAAAGTTAGCTAAACGTTAGCTAAAATTTTACTTTGGCAAAACAGTAGCTAAATGCTACACATAGAAAACATTTTACAAAAAAATCTAAATGTGCAAAACAGTAGCTAGAAATCATTTGTCGGAAAACAGTAGCTAAAAGCTAAATGTAGAACAACTTTAGCTGAAAGTTTAAATTAACAACACATTAGCTAAAAGCTAGTTGTAGAAAAACCTTAGCTGAAAGCTAAAATTAGTAACACAGCTGCTAAAATCTAGTTGTACTAAAACTTTAGCTGAAAGCTAAAATTAGCAACACAGTGGCTAATAGCTAGTTGTAGAAAAACCTTAGCTGAAAGCTAAAATTAGTAACAAAGCTGCTAAAATCTATTGTAATAAAACTTTAGCTGAAAGCTAAAATTAGTAACACAGTGGCTAAAAGCTAGTTACAGAAAAACTTTAGCTGAAAGTTAAAATCAGCAATGCAGGCTAAGCTTGTTGTAGTGAAACTAGCTGAAAGCTAAAATTACCAAGACAATAGCTAAAAACTAGCTGAAATATAAAATTGGCAACACAGTAGCTAAAAGCTAGTTCTAGAAACACTTTAGCTAAGCTAAAATGAACAATACAGCAGCCAAAAGCTAGTTGTAGAAACACTTTAGTTGAAAACTAAAACTAGCAACACAACAGCTAAAAGCTTGTTGTAGAAAAATGTTAGCTGAAAGCTAAAATTAGCAACACAGTAGCTAAAAGCTAGCTGAAAGCTAAATTTATTGACACAGTGGCTAAAAGCTAGATGATAGCTAAAATTAGCAATGCAGCAGCTAAAAACTAGTTGTAGAAACACTACAGGTATAGCTGAAAACTAACATTAGCAACATAGTAGCTAAAAGGTAAAAGTAACAAAGACAGAAACAGAGCTAGATAATGAGGAAATTTTCAGAGAACAGATTTTCTGAAGGAATTGAAGAAACCGGGTACATTTTTGCTAATAAACCTAAATTATTGCTAAAGTGTAAATTCTGGTTTATGATTGGTTAAAATAGAACAAAGTAATGCAAACATAGTTTTATTACAATAAATGTACAAAAGAAATTTAAAAAAGGAAAATCAAAAAGATGCTTTTTGTAATTCTCATAAACATTAAGGCTTTTTTTTAATTTATTTATTTTTTTTTACAAAAATGTATGAATTTGCAAACGGTTTTAAATGTTCAGATTTAAAGACTATTTTCAAATGTTGTTTTAAGAACTGACCTAAACGTTGAAACAGTGTTGAGTTGATCATTTCTAAAAATAAAACATAAAAATCCTTTCAACTCGATCGTCCTGTGTAAGAGTTTTACCTGAGCCAGGTCAAAGCGGCCGAGCGGCTCGGAGCTCGTTGTTTACACAAGCTGTTCTTAGAATCGCTCCGCCCGGACGCTCTCAGACCAACAGCCTCGCCGCGTCCACAGGAAGTCAGTTGTTGGCGTTCTCACGCGGGTTGTTGGGTGTTCAGCTCCCAGAGGAGCAGCTAACATCACGCAGCAGAACAGAGACCGGTGCGCTGACATCTGCAGCTTGAAACGGTTTGAAACGCGAAGCAAACGTTCAAACAGCCGAAGCAGCTCCTGCCTGAATCTCCAACACTCGTTAACTTGTTTCTCTGAAGTCCAACAGAAACCTGGGTCTTTTCTAAAGAAAGGCCCAACGTTCCCTGAAGGAATGACTCTCAGCTACTACCACACAAACCTCCGGGTCTGGAATTATGAGCAGCAGTTTTTGTGTGGGTGAAGGTAGATTAGCTGGAGCAGCCATCTTGAATTGGGACTGCTATCAGCTGTAGATGAACACCTAATGATTACTTCACAAGATATTTTGCTAACAGAATGACTGTTAGTTCAACATTTATAGGCAGAGTTTGAAGCAAAGCATTTGTGTGTGTTGAGGATGACCCTCAGCTACTACCACTTCAAATTTTAGCTCAGTATCTGTACGACTGACTGCTGCAGTTCTGTGTTTGCTAAGGTCACCTGGGTGTAACGGCCATCTTGAATTGGATAGACTCCAAAAGCAGCTGAACACTCTGGACAATCCATCATAGGAGCACGTGGAGACAAACGAGACAGAAAAACGTGCACGCTCTCACTCACCCCGTGTCGTTTTCGACTGTGGAGTCCCACAACAACTCGCGACGCCTCTGCTTGGGTCCACACGGTCTCCGTGGTTTTCCACAGAGCTTGAGCGCCGCCTCGATTGTGGTCGTCAAAGACCGACCACGTGAAATGTCTCAATGAGATAAAAACACACACTCACCATCCTCTGCCAGTTTCTCCAACGAGGACCAGGAAGTGAGCTGGATGCAGGTTGGACCACCCAGTGGAAAGACTCTGAAGCCACACCTGAGGAGAGCCAAGAGCTTATGGAGAAGTTCAACGGGGATCATTTAGAGTTGTCAGTAAATGATGTGATTCTATACGCCGATGACACACGACTCATTTTAGCCAACAGAGTCAGTTTATTAGCAAGTCATCGGCCACTTTGTGTTCAGTCATCCTTTCACCCCCCCAGAGCTGACAGCTGCAGAGCCTGAGTTTACTCCCCAAACGGGTGAGAGAACTTCCGTGGACGTGCAAGCTGAGTGACTAAACTGCAGCTGACTCTGCTTCAGAGCTGCGGTTCTGATGTGAGGTCACACGGATGAAATCTGACTAACAGATAACGAGCAGCTCCACCTCTGGTCCTTTAAAAACAGCTGATTCCCGTGAGCCCTGCAGAGTCTCTGCTGACCGGTGTGTGCACGGCATCATGGCCTCCATGGGTGTGGAGATGCTGGCAGTGGCTCTGGCTGTGCTCGGATGGATCTCCGCCGTCGTTTCTTGTGTCTTACCCCTGTGGAAGGTGACAGCTTTGATTGGGATGAAGGAGTTCTCAACAGAGATTACAGGGGAGGGCATCTGGATGACCTGCTTGTACCAGACATCAGGCAAGGTGCACTGTAAGCCCTACGACTCCATATTGGCTCTGAGCGCCAGCCTTCAGGCCGCCCGTGCGCTCACCGTCATCTCCATTGTGATGGGAACTTTGGGTCTTCTGATGGCCGCGATCGGATCAAAGTGCACCAACTGTGTGGACGAAGGGGCAGCTAAAGCTCGGGTGTTGGCAGCTGCCGGAGCGACTCTCGTCTTGGCTGGTCTCGCCCAGATGATCCCCGTGTCGTGGTTTGCCTATTCTGTCATTGTGGACTTCAATGATCCGGGCACTCCTGAGGAAAAGAAGAAGGAGATGGGTGCAGCTCTGTACCTGGGCTGGGTGGCTGCAGCTCTTCTTCTCATCGGAGGAAGCATCCTCTGCTCCAGCTGTTCAGAACCTCCCAGGAAAAGCTCAGACTCTCGGCCGATGAATATTTACCCCCAACACAAGTCGACTGATCCGAGCGACCACGGCAGGAGTGGCTACGTCTGACGTTTCTCTGCTCCTTTCTCTGACACCACGTACAAAACTCAGAAAATTGATAAGGACCATAAAGTCTGACCTTCTGCTCCATAACTGAGATGATGAAAACATTGATTTTATTTTAATTAGGTTTAAATTATTTTTGGGTTTAACATTAAAACTCTTGAAATCACTGAGGCTGGTGAAAATGTTGACACGTCTGCTTTTTACTGTTACGACTAATGACATCAAGCACATGATTTAAGATTTCATTGATCTGTTTATAAAGTTTACAGGTGTTTTTTTTTTGTATTAATAATTAAAACTTTTTTAAATATGAAATGTTCTTGTATTAATAAAAGTACTTTAATGTAAAACCATGTTTTTCTTCCACTTTATACAATAATTTTCATTTTCAATTCCTCTGTGTGTATGTTGTATGTATGTGTGTTTATATGTGTGTATGTACCGGTATGTGTGTTTATATGTGTGTATGTATGTGTGTTTATATGTGTGTATGTATGTGTGTTTATATGTGTGTTTATATGTGTGTATGTATGTGTGTTTATATGTGTGTATGTATGTGTGTTTATATGTGTGTATGTATGTGTGTTTATATGCACGGTTTTTTTTGTGTGTGTGTGTGTGTGTGTGTTTTCATTCAAACAAATGCCCAGAAAAGAAACAGGTTCTTAGTAAGCACCCAGTTGGAACCTTGAAGTTTAGCCAGGTACCCTGTAAGTACCTTGTAAGAACCATGTAGGTACATTATAAGTACCCCAGTAACAAACTTGGAAGGGCTTTTGTAAGTCTGTACATACTTTGTAGGTACAGAGTAAGTATCTTTCTGGTTCCTTCATGAACTTTGTAAATACTGGATATGGAACCTGTACCATGTACTCTAGTAAGAACCCTGTAAGTACCTTTACTCCATAGGTACTGGGCTGTATTGCTACCAGACAGTGAAGCCATCAGAACCCAGCATGTTCCTCCGTGGTTCCACATTAGTCAGAATTGCAGTTCTGTTACGATGTTCTGTTGTTTACGTGCCAAAAGGTCTTTAAAACTAGAACTCCAGCAGAATCAGATGTTTTTTGTTAAGAAGATGCAACATTATTCTTTATGAGTCATTTTAAGTGCATGTAACGTCAGTGTTTCCTTCAAACGTGAAGAAGAGTAAAGACGTGTTTAAAAAGTTCTGTTCAGGCCAAACAGAAACTAAAAGTGTAACTGAAGCAACACGTCTAAAAGTTCAGAGTTTGACTAAAGCAGGAGAAAAGATCTGTTTCATCCAGAGCCGCTGAAGTCGGACCCACAGCAGCTGCTGATTCACCTGTTGACTTTCTGATAAGAAGAACCTCCACGGTCTGAACCGACCGTTACAACAATGGCTCTGTTTGGTTTCATTCAGGCCCGGGGGCCAGGGGGGGGGGGGGCAGGGGGCCAGGCATTGCTTGTTGGAGACGGTCCAAACTCCAAAACTAGTTCCATGACAATCTGCAGGGAAATGGACTCATTTGGACCCGAGCAGAACAAATATGAGGTCGAAACGTCTCAGAGCTGAAGGAGTTTGAGTTTCTGTAAATTTACGAGATTCACTTCCTGTTTTTATTCTTTTAACAACCGTTTATTAACCTGAGACTTTATGAGCTTTAAATTCATCTTACTTCATAAACATGCTTTAAAAGTTCTGAGCTCTTGTTAAGGAACTTATTTAAAACCAGTTTTACTGACTCAATGCGGTTAATAAATGTTTTTACACGTCTGTTAGCAAAATATGTAGGCACCAGATTCATCTGTGACCTGTAAAGGAAAATGCAGGTGAAGGAAATGGATGGATGGATGGATGGATGATGGATAGATAAATGGATGGAGGGAGGGATAGATGATGATGATGGATGGATGGATGAATGATGGATGGATAATAGATAAATGGATGGATGGATGACAGACAGAAAGATGGATGATGTGTGATGGATGATGTGTGATGGATGGATGATGGGTGGATGGATGATGGGTGGATGACAGATGGGTGGATGATGGACAAATGATGGATGGATGGATGATAGATAAATGATGGGTGGATGGATGGATGGATGATAGATGGATGAATGATGTGTGATGGATGGATGATAAATAAATAGATGGATAGATGAATGATAGATGGATGAATAATGTGTGATGGATGGATGTTGGATGGATGGATGATAGATGGATGAATGATGTGTGATGGATGGATGATGGATGGATGATGGGTGCTGAATGGATTGGTGGATGGATGGATGATAGATAGATGAATGATGTGTGATGATGGATGATAAATAAATGGATGGATAGATGGATGGATGGATGGATGATAGATGGATGAATGGTGTGTGAAGGATGGATGAATGGATGATGGATGGATGGATGATGGGTGATGGATGGATGATAAATAAATGGATGGATAGATGGATGAATGGTGTGTGATGGATGGATGAATGGATGATGGATGGATGGATGATGGGTGATGAATGGATGTATTTATGTATGTATGGATTGATGGATCTTAGCAAAATATCTCTTGAATCCATGGACGATTTTTTTTATGATCTACAACCAACTGCTGAAGAAACCCTAATTCAAGATGGCCGCCACATCCAACACAAAAAGCAGTTTGCAGATCCAGAGCTGAAGCTCGGCCTGGTAGTAGCTGAGACGGCGAGCGGCGTGTTCTGATGGACTCTCAGATACGACCACACCAACTCTGAGCGCTGTTTCTGAAACTCACCCACTTCTGGCCAGTCGCCACGGTCAGCTGGCTGAGGCGGCCATCTTTATCTTGGTAGGCTCCATACGTAAAACAGTTGTGGATGCAAATTCACCAACCACTTCCTGGAAGCTTCATCAAAATCCATCCAGTGGTCTGAGAGATATTTTGCTAACAGACAGGCAACACTTGTTCTAAATAGCTGTCGGCTAATTTGTATGTTTGGAGCTCAGGCTCAGCTACTACCACACCCAGTTTTAACTCAAAACATGTAAATGCATCTGTTTTAACCACTCGTACTCTAAGATTTGCTGTAGATCCACTGAAGTTAAAAGATTCTTGAGATATTTTAAGACAAACAAACACAAACAAACACAAACAAACAAACGTCGCAGCAGTGAGTTTTAAAGCTGCCGTCAGCCTGAATCCACCGTTCAGAGGTTTCTGGGGATAAAATACCCCCCAGCGCTGGTAAAAGGCCTCTTTGTGGTGCGGCTCTTTGTGAAGCGGGCCATGTAAGGTGATAGTGGAGGTCCTGAGAGCGTCCAGGTACCTCCTCCCACCTGATGATGTCACTGCCCACATGACTCCTCCCCTTCACCTGCCCTGCTGTATAAAAAGGATGTGGCTGAAGTCGAGGTAACACATCACCGCACACCTGCAGGCTCAGGACCTGACCTGGAACAGCGGGCCCTGCCTCCTCCTCGGGCGTGACGTGCATCTTATCAGAAGAAGAAGAAGAAGAGGACGGGCGCTCAGCATGTCTGTAGGACTGGAGTTGATCGGGATCTCCCTGTGCATCCTGGGATGGATTATCGCCATCGTGGCCTGCGCCCTGCCCATGTGGAGGGTGACGGCCTTCATCGGCAGCAACATCGTGACGGCTCAGATCATCTGGGAGGGCCTGTGGATGACCTGCGTGGTCCAGAGCACGGGCCAGATGCAGTGCAAGGTCTACGACTCCATGCTGGCCCTCTCCCAGGACCTCCAGGCTGCCAGGGCCCTCACCGTCATCTCCATCCTCTTGGCCATCTTGGCCGTGCTCGTGGCCATCGCCGGCGCCAAGTGCACCAACTGCATCGAGGACGAGGCCTCCAAGGCCAAGGTGATGATCATCTCCGGGGTCTTCTTCATCGTCTCCGGGGTCATGCAGCTCATACCCGTGTCCTGGTCCGCCCACACCATCATCAGGGACTTCTACAACCCGCTGATCACCGACGCTCAGCGCAGGGAGCTGGGGGCCGCGCTGTACATCGGGTGGGCGGCGGCGGCGCTGCTGGTCCTCGGCGGTGGGCTCCTGTGCTGCTCCTGTCCGCCCAAAGAGACCAGGTACAACAACTCCCGCATGGCCTACTCCGCCTCCCGCTCCATGGGGGGCCCGGGGCTGGAGAGGAAGGACTATGTTTGATCCACGGAGGAAAGACTTGACCCGCGCCGACGGGCCGGAGCGTCCACGAAGAACACGCCCGGTGCCGTTTGCTGGTGTTTTTTTTTTTAAATGTCTTCACATTTGAGAGGACTCGTTCTCCAACGAGACGTTTTGTAAAATGTAAGAGGTTTTTAGCGTGCACGACTGAAAACTGCGCATGAACCCGCTTCAGGGTGAAACTTGAAGGAAAGAAGGTGAAACCAGAACTGTGTGAGCCGTCACTCCAGAGGGAACGCCTGCTCACGTCTTGTGGTGAAGAGGGAGCGATGGGGAGATGATGGCGTTCAGGCGTTGAAGATTCTCGCACGTCCTCGGCTGTTCAGGAGTCTTCAACGTTCCAGCTGGCGCCGAGGCAGAACAAACAAGCTGCGTTCATTTAAACTTGGTGTTTTACATTTACTTGTCTCCAACTTGTGTCATAAATGTTTCTTGTTTTTAATAAAACTGACTTTTTTTTTAGCTCCTGAATGTTTGGTTTTATTTTGAAGAAGATGCTGCAGCTCCAGTCGGGCAGAACGACCGCTGCATGACTCAGTGAACCTTTAACAGACTGCCGTTGACATTTGATCCCAAGGGCCGGGACACACACGCACACACACACAGTTCACCGTTAGCTTTAAGGAGCTGCTCCTGATCACATGTGCAGGTTTTACTTTAGAAAGAGACTGAACTCCTTCAGGCTGAAGTTTTGTTTGATGGAGCCGTGACTCCGGCCTTCCAGCCTGAACACCTGCTGCCACACCTGAAGACAAAGAGCTGAAGCGCACGCATGAAAAATTCACCACCCGTTCACAGTAAATATGGCTGAAGGCTCCTGCAGCCGGATCACGTTCCTCGTATCCATGTCGCCGCCAATCATCCGCCCAGGATGACAGTAACTACAGATTACAGCTCGCCTGCTGGGAATCAGACCGCCGGGGTTTCTTTTGCCTTTGTCAGCCTTTATGTTTCATAAAACAACCGATGTGGACAGTGATCACTTCCTGTTCCTCTGACCTTCACGTTGGCTCATCGTTAACACGAACAGGAAGCCGCTGAGTCACAGAAGCTTTTCGGTCAATAGATGAATCTTTGCTGAGCGAAGGCTGCAGCTGGTTTTCATGTGAAACAAACCAGAGACCAGAGAAAAACCATGTGTTTTATGTGAAAGCTGAAATAATAAAAGTCTAGCTAAAAAATTAAATGTAACAGAACTGCAGCTAACAGCTAAATTAGCAAAGGCTACCTAAATGTACCAAAAAGCTACCCAAAAGCTAAATCATCAAAATACAGTACTTGCGAAAAATAGTAAATAGCTAAACAGCAAAGGACTACATAAAAACATCAGAAATGTTGGTAGATGCAAAAATTGAAAAAGGCTGGCTAACAGCTAAAAGTTTGCAAAAAGCTAGCTAAAAGCAGAGAGCATCAAAATGCTAGCTAATGCTTAAAGTAGAAAAAGCTAAAAGCCAAAAAAGCAAAAGGTTAATAAAATGCATTGAAATAATAATTAGAAGCTTAAAGCAGCAAAATGCTAGCTAAAAGACCAAACTAGCAACAGGTTGCTAAAAGCTAAACATAGCAAAAGTGTGCTAAATGTTAAAATATCAAAGGCTATATAAAAGTAGCAAAAAGCTAGCCAAAAGCTAAAAGTAATAAAAGGCCAACTAACAACTAAAAACAGCAAAGTTCTAGTTAAATGTTAAAGTAGCAAAAGGCTATATAAAAGTAGCAAAAAGCTAGC
>JARVLU010001196.1:38846316-38856734 GCA_031762415.1 Simpsonichthys santanae | reverse complement strand
TCCTCTGGAAATTCAAATAACAAGACATCTAGTGTTTAGTTTTGTTTTTTGAATGTCCAGAGGACCAGACTTAGCTTTTTAGACAGATTTTAAAAAGACTTTCTGAAGAAGTGATAAATTTCTGAGGGGAAAATATTTGTAAACTAAAAGTTAAATATTTTGGATAAAGGTTACAAAAACCAAAAGTCATCTCCTGAATGAGCCTAATCTTTTGTTTTACGAGCTAAAAGGACAAAAATAGAGCAGAAGTAGTGAGACAGCAAGAAACGGTCAAAGTTCACACAAAGAGCAGAAATAATTAAAAATGTTGTTTCTGACAGGAATGTTTTTAAAGATTAACCCAGTTTCAGTGAATTCAAACCCTCGTCAGCCAGAAGTCCTTGAGGCTGGAATGAAACTCCGTCTTATCAAATACCTGAACCGGGACGGCCCAGAACAGGGAAGAAAGGAGGTTCTGTGAGTGTCTCTGCTAGCGCTCTGTTAACTCTGGCCAAACCGGAGTCACGTGACCGAAACCAGGCGCCACGAGAGGCAGGGAGGGTTCCTGGCACCTGAAGGGAGTCCAGGAAAACCACCTGAGTCCAGTGAGCAGGAACAGAAACTCATTAAAGCATGAAGGAAACCAAACCACAGAAAAAAAAAGCTGACCTGGAACATGTCATGGAGCTGGTGTCTTTAGCTCTGGTAGAAAATAAGCCGAAACTTTTAAAGGAGCAGAATACCTGGGAATATTTTCAGAAATAGATGAAAGCAGCGTTTAAAAAACTGAAACAGATGTTTTTATATTTGTATCACCATTTACAGAGTAAATGCTTTAGACTTGGTGTGTGTCTGTTAGCAAAATATCTTATGAACCACTTTAAGGAAACTTTCAATGATCCTGGTTTTGGAGTCAATCACATTCAAGATGGCTGCCTCACCTAATCAACATTCAAACTCTGAGCGTGACGTCTCCCGACACTGAGCAAGACTGAGCATCAAATTATTTTAAGGTTTGACCAAAAACGTCTCCGACAGCCACGGTTTGCAGCAGAAAACAGTCTGAGTTGAGCTTCACGGCCATCTGGGCCTTTCAAAATAAAATAAAAAACATTTAAAACAAGCAAAAAGAGGATGGAAAGATCAAAGGAATATACAGTATGTTTTTTATCTGACCACTTCAGGTGGAACATTTGCTGATGGTTGATTTTGGTCCAGGTTCAGGCAGGACTGGACCTAAAACAGCAGAATCGAGCGTTTTTTAAAATCAGAGTAAGATATTTTTTTTTTTTTTTGTCATTTGCACCACATGTGGTACATGTGGTGGAACGAGATTATGTACACAGGGTCTCAGTTACATCCAACAATAAAAATGCAAAAGAAAAACGGTAATAGAAAATCATCCTGCTTTTATCTATGGAGGGTGAAATGTGAGCAAATTAAATAAATTAAAAGTATAATTTAATTATTCAATACATCATTAAATATACAACTAAATTATTAAATACCAATTAATTTAATTATTAAATGTTCCATGAAATTATGGGGTGCCATTTGTAAAGTTATAGTCAAAAATTAACATCAATATTTTGGTTTATTGAAAAAAAAGTTTGTTTGTTCAAAGTCACATTTTCACAATGTTATTCATATAAGTTTCACTTTTTGAATTGTAATTTTATGACCAGCACCTGTGTATACACTGTACTGTGTCACAACTGAGCAGAGACACACAACAGGTTGTGTGCACGCCTGTTGTGTGTCTCTGCTCAGCTGTGACAGACAACCTCAGAAAGAGAAAGGAGGGGGCGGGGCAGAGTCTGTCTTTCCCCATCTCTACTGCTTAGGGTGCTTCAGTGAGGCGCCTGAGTGAGTGGCATGGATTGTTAATTTAAAATAAGCACGACCCAAACCGAGCCTTTGGTCCAGCCCCTTGGCAATCACTGAGCGGACCAGGCCACCGGGAAATGTCCCGGTGCTCCCAATGGACCGTCCGCCCCTCAGCACAATGCCCTGGTTGGTCGCCTTCCATCCATCGGCCAATCGTGTGTCGTGCACAATATTACGTTGAAAACCCACGAGAGTGAGTCCACGAAAGCTGAACCACGAAGTATCGAGGGACTACTGTACGTTTTTTCTCCACGGACTAACATTCGTGTTGTCGTACGCAGTTACGAGCTCTGCTGGGAAGTTAAAGGTTTCCACGGTAACGCTGTGGTTGTGACTGCCGTTTAGACGAGACCAAAACGTTGAATCCGCCGTGGTCGTCATCCCAGGTCGCTTGCTGACACTGTGATTTTTGTATTTCCAGTTGAACGTAATAATTATTTCCAAAATGGCGAGTTTGTTCGTTTGGACCGTGTTAGTTCTCTGCTGCACGTAACTTGACGCTACGACTCTGAAGGAACACGTAGCGTCTCACTGGACAATATATACCGACGCGACGGCTCTCTGCTCCTCGCCATCGTCACTGTTGATGATTCAAGCGTGCGACCACTGAAAAACCACAGCTGTCTGAAGTGCACACGAGTGACTTCACGTGAGTTGAGTTTCCATTAAAACCAAGTCAGGCATTTCCAAAAACCTGGTTTCAAAAGGTTTGGATGTCCGACAAAATGGACTGTTGTGTCTACGAACAGCCAAAACACAACAGAACTGCTACGTTTTTGCCTAAAAACAGTGTAAACCGAGCCTGGAGGAGTAACCAGGGAAGGCCTCATGGGGGAATCAGCCATGCTTTCATTTTATTGTGGGGGCTGTAATGTTTTTATTTTATCAGAGTTGTTTTAAATGCTCCAGTAACCTCACGGGAACACTACTGCCCTCTAGTGCTCTTTAGAAACTACCTTATTGAAATCCCATTATAAATGCCTTTTTTTTAATCTTATACTTCATATCATAAAATACTGCACTCCTTTATGTAGCATGTTTTTATTTCACCTTTATATCTCTTACTTTTATTTTTAAATTAGCTGAATATGTGATGCTCCTCTTTACATCTGAGGGTGGTGTAAATCTTAGATGATGGAGGTGCACCCAGGACGTGCGTCTCTCAATCCAAAAAAATGGTTTTGGTTCTGAAGGGCAAAAACTTGCTGCAGTAAAGCTTCGTGCAAAAAGCAGATCCTCGCGCTCGTTACGACCGGCTCCTGCTGCCTCGACCAAAGAAAAGACGTCAGCAACAGACTCGTGGACGTTTGACCAAAGTGAAGCCTCGTTTTCAGCTTCTGCTAAAGTCTGGACGTTTCTCCCAAAATTCTCAACTTGTATTATTATTATTTTTTATTATTTTACACAAAAATCCTTTCGGGCATACTGAGGGGCAAAGGTTTTATCATTTTTATTTATTCTATTTATTTTCTATTTCTCCAGCAGGAGCGAACGCTTTTCTAATGGTCTTAAAGGAGCTTTGGGACATTTCTCCTGCAGAGATGAGTCTGAGCAGCTGCTTCATGGTCTTCATGTCTGAAGAACGTGCAGACTGACCTCTACGTGCTCTCCAGGACTGAGAAGAATGAGTCGTGTTGTTGAACAGCTGATATGGATCAAAGAATCGAGGAATGTTTTCTGTGTATTGAAATATTTCAACAGGTTTGGAAATGTGTGTGTGTGTTGGGGGGGGGGGGGGGGGGGTCAACAAAAAAGACAATCCAGTTGATGGTAAAGGTGTACGGAGTGGAGAACAAACATCATCTCCATAAGAAGAACTGGATCATTTCTTCACTTGTCAAGACTCAGGTGAGTCCAGAGACGAGCTGCAGGTCCATCTCTGACCTCACTTCCTGTTTGTCCTCCATAGTGGATTCAGGCCGGCAGGGGGACACGGCTGCCCTCTAGTGGAGCGGACAGGAGCTGCACCACGTGGGGAACCAGGCTGCAGGTTCCAGAGTTAAAGTTCATGCTCAATCATCCAGGTACCAGATCCAATGATCCTCAGTTGGGTCATCTGGACAGTTGACCCAACTGAGGATTGATGGGTTCCAGAGTTCTGATGAGGGAGGTCCAAAAGGAACGGGTCACAAGCACATGTGGAGTAAAGAATATCCAACCTGTTCAGGTATCACTGCCTGACTGCTCAGACCTGGTGACTTGTTGAAGGAACCGAGGCCTGAAACTTCCTGAAACTTCCTGAAACTTCCTGAAACTTTCTGAAGACGTTTCAGGAAGTTTCAGGAAGTTTCAGTTTGATTAGAAAACATTAAAAATAGATCAAAGTTGTTCAACATTTATTCTCAGGTTTCAAATAAAAGATCAGAAGAACTTTAGTTTGTCATCAATCAACAAGCTTTGCTTTGATAAGACACAGGAAGTCCACAGAGACACAGGATGTCCACAGAGACACGGGATGTCCACAGAGACACGGGAAGTTTGCAGAGACATGAAGTCCACACAGACAAAGGACATCCACAGAGACAGGAAGTCCACAGAGACACCAGATGTCCACATAGACACAGGATGTCCACAGACAAAGGACATCCACAGAGACAGGAAGTCCATAGAGACACCGAACGTCCACAGAGATGCAGGACGTCCACAGAGACAGGAAGTCCACAGTCACACAAGACGTCCACAGTCTCCACTGATGTCCTGAGCCAACATGGTCCCTTCAGCGTGTGTTGGTGTATAAAGGTACGCAGCGTTGTCCTCGTAGATGATGGTGACCGTCTCCCCAGGACCCGACGCCGCTGCAGTCGTCTGATGAAACGCCTGAAGGACAAACAGATAAAAACATTTCAAAACTAAACCAGAACGAGAGTCTGAGCGCTGCGCTAAAGCAGAGTTCTTTAAGATTAAAAAAAAAGCAGAACACAAGCTAAAAGCTAAAAAAAAATGCTAGCTAAAAGCCACAAGAGCAAAATCTTTAGCTAGAAGCTAAAAGAAAAATGTTCAAAGTAAAAAATAGCCGAATAAAAGTAGCAAAAATAATCTTAAGGCAAAAAATAACTAAAGCTTAAAGCAGCAAAAAGGTAGCTAAACATAGCAAAACCCGAGCTAAAAGCTACAAAAGCTAAATTAGCATTTTTTTTTTTTTTTTTTTTGCTAAACACCAAAAATAGATGGTCCTCAAAAAAACTGACACTAAAGAGTCAGGGGTTAGCTAAAACAGTAGCTGAAAGCTAGCTAAATGCAGCCAACTGTTAGCTAAAAACTCAAGTAGCAAAGGGTAGGTAAAAGCTAAAATGAGATGAACACTAGCTCAAAGCTAAAAGGGGAAAATTACTATTTTGAAGCTAAAAGAAACAAAATGTTAAAGAGTAGCACAATTTTAGCTAAGTACAGCCAAAGACAAGCTAAAAGCTGAAGTGGGTAAAATGTAGCTGAAGTACAAAGGCTCAGTGTAGCTTAAACTTTAGCTGCTAACAGAGGTAAATACCCTCTCCAGCAGCTGCAGCCGCTCCTCGTTCAGCAGGTTGTTCTGCCGCAGCTGGCTCACGGTGTTTTCCAGACCCCGGAGCTTCTCCAGGTGCCGGCGGTGTCGCTGCTGCAGAACTTTGACCTTCTTCTGCAGCTCGGCTACGATGGCCTCCAGCTGCTCCTTGCTCAGGCTGGTTCTGTGGTACCTGTCGGAGCCGAACCCAACGGGACAGACAAACCAAAGTTACAGGTTTTCATGAGTGAAAAGACTCAGGAGGTGGACCTCACCGGTGCTCCTCCAGCTGCTGGTCCTCCTGCTCCATGTCCTCCTGCTCCACGTCCTCCGGCTCCGGCGTGGCTCCGCCCACCTCATCAGAGTCGAGGCGCTCCAGAGTCAGGACCAGGGACGAAGGCGGGACATGTTTGGACACGATGGGCAGGGTGGACAAGATGGGCTCGGAGCTCAGAGCAGAGGACAGCACCGTGTCCGGGGAGACGGAGAACCGGGTCGAGGACTCAATGGGGAGAACATTCGGTATGGTCTCAAAGTAGGCGATGACCTCCTGACCTTCATGGATCTTTGAGAACTCCTCGGTCCAGGAGGGTCCGGACTCTTCAGGTCGGGGCTGGTCCAGGATCACGGACTGACCCACACCTAAAATGGCTGCAGTGCTTTGTTTAACGAGCTCGTCCTGCGTTTCCGGCACCAGAACCACCTCTGCACCGTCCACACTGTTGATCGGACCATCTTCTCTCTGACAGAAAGTCAAAGGGACATTTATACCTGTGTCCCCTGTGTCCCCTGGTCCCTGCGGGTCCACCTGAAGAGAACCGTAAGGTCCTCTGACGTCACCCGGGTCCAGACCGGACTCTGCAGGCGGTGACTGGTCGTCAGAAACCTCAAACAGCTGAAACGTGTGGAACCCACGTTCCATCTGCACGCCGTCCAAAACTGAAGACCCGTCCCCCGACCCGGCCCGACCCGTCTTCACTCTGAGACGCTTCGGCTTCCTCTCAGTCTGATCCGCGGCTTTCCGTTTCTAAACCGAAACAAGAAACGGTTGTTTTTATCAGAACCATCGGATCGTTGAACACGTAATTCAGCTAAAATATCAACTGAACGCTGAGCTGAAAGAGCTGCTGCAAGGTGAAACAGCTGGAACAACAGCTAAAGGCTAGCAAAACAGAAGCTACAAGGAAAACTGAGCTGACTCAAAAGCTAAATTTTAACATACAAGCAGCTAAAAGCTAAAATTAATTAACAAGTAGCTAACAAGCTATTCTTTAGCAAACCAGCTAACAGCTAAATGTTAGCAAACCAGCTAACAAATAAAATTAACAAACCAGAGTATAAGCTAAGATTTAGCAAAACTGTAGCTAAAAGCTAGAATTTAGCAAATAAGAGGCTAAAAGCTAAATTTATTAGAACCAGCATGATTGATTAAAACAAATTTATTCATCAGAAGCAAAAAGTTAAAATTTAGCAAATGAGCCAAAAGCTCAAATAAGCAGATCATCTAAAAGCTAGCATTAGCAAAACGGTGACTAACAGTAACATCCTACTTTTTAGAAAACAAAAGTTGTTTACAAACAAACAACAAACAATCCGATATTCAGCTAAAAGAAACTTCCTGACCCAAAGCTTTGGTTCTCGTCTCACCGAGCTCAGCTGGAAGACCGTCGGCACGGCGTCGCTCTCCAGGTACCGGACCCCCCAGCGGACCTTGAAGCACGAAGGAGAGAAATGTTCGTGGCAGACGTACTGGTGTCGAGACGGGGTCCAGTTCTCCCGCCCCATGTTCCTGAGCCACCGCTGCAGCCGGACCGGGTCCTGGAGCGGGAACCTAGAACACAGTTTGGATCACAGCAGAGAAACCAGAACCCTGCAGCTAAAAACTGAAACGTTTGTTCGGCTGATTTTCAGGGCAAAGCATCGGACCTGATCCAGTTACAAACTTCAGAACCGATCTGGGACACGTTTACAGCATGACTCAGCATGTTGCAGCGTGGTATTATTTTACCGTACGGTTTAACTGACCAAAGTTTTTTATCTTCAGCTTGTGATGCTGAAGGAAGCAGATGACCAAAATATTAAAAAAACATTTTTGGACTCATTCTGCTAAATTCAGAACCGAGACAAAAGTTCTGGACGACCCGACACCGGAAGGTTTTAAGAAAACTTGATTTCTCTAACGGCTGTTTCTTTGTGAGACCTGCAGCTAACAAAGTAGCTAAAGGAGCCAATGCTAAAACTAACAAAGCTAGGTAAAAGGTTAAACTGTCTAAGACTGCTTAATAGCTAAAGCAACAAAATGCTATCTAAAGGCTAAAAGTAAAGAGACTAGCTAAAAGTAATTGAAAGCTATAAGTATCAAAATGCTACATAAAAATTAAAAGTAGCAAAATACTAGCTAACATTAGCACAAAGCTAGTTTGAAGCTAAAGTAGCAAAAGGCTCAGATGTAGCAAAACATTACTGGGTGCCAAAAGTAACAAAAGGCTAGCTAGCTGCTAAATGTAGCAGAGGTACATGAAAGCTTAAAATAGCAAAAAGCTAGCTACACAAAAACAAGGTACTTAAAAAGCTATAGTAGTAAAAAAAAACTAGCTACAAGTAACAAAAGGTTGGCTAAAATTAGCACAAAGCTAGTTTAAAGCCAAAGTATCAAAAGGCTTGCTAAATGTAGTGCAATGTTATTGGAAGCTAAAACTAAAGGTTAGCTAAAATAGCAAAAGCTAAAAGTAGCTGAAATATAGCTAAAAGCACCAAAGCTAACTAGTAGCAAAAATATCAAAAGGCTAAAAGGAAACACTGAAATCTTGAAGTAGCAAAAAGCTAGCTAACACAAACACAAAACTTTTAAAAAGCTAAAGTGTAACGGTTTTAAAAAGTTGTAGCAGCAAAAGGCCAACTTGAAGCTAAATGTAACAAAAAGCTAGTTAAAAGTAGCTGAAAGGTTGAAAAAAACTAAAAGTAGCAAAAGGCTAATTAAAAGTAACAAAAAGGTTGACTAAAAGTAGCTGAAATGTAGCTAAAAGCTCCAAAAGGTCAACCCTAAGCTAAAATCACAAAAAAAGTCAAAAAAAGGTTCAATACAGAAACAACTGGACTTTATTTTTTGCAAGAAAACGTTTCGATCCCGATCCGAGGACCTTTCTCAATGGAGATGAGGATCGAAACGTTTTCTTGCAAAAAATAAAGTCCAGTTGTTTCTGTATTGAACCTTTTTTTTTTTACTTTATCACGTCCAGGACGACTGAGAATCTTCACCAGCATATCACAAAAAAGGCTAACTAGAAGTTAAACCTAATAAAACTAACTGAAAGTAGCAGAAATGTAGCTAAAAGCATCAAAAGACCAGCAGAACAGCAGCTAAAAGCTATCTGCAGCAGAATTGTAGCTAAAACGTCTAAAATAAATGAAGCAGATATAAAAGAGAACTAAATTTTTGAACGAATTAGCGTGGAAAATCTTTGTAAATAACGTTAAAGAATTAAAAAGTTTAAAATTAGCAGCACCAGTCTCCTGAATGAGCTGAACGTGGTGATTTATGGGCGGCTAAAACATTACAACGTATTTATTAGATGATAAAATAAGAAAAGTGTGTAATTTGATCAGGTGTAAACAACTCATCCTGTGAATTTAGGAGCATTTAAAATTCAAATGATTCAGTTTTTTTTTTTAAATAAAACAAATTAACTGTAGATCAGGACAATATCATGAACACAGTTTGTTTTTGACAAGTTAGTTTTTCATGGATCAACTCGGTTTCAGTTTGATTTGCAGCCTCTGAATGATTAAAATCTGTCAAAATAAAAGGTTAAAAACGTGTTTTTCACATTTAACATGCGAGCAAACACCCAGGAGCCACAGCAGACACGATCCAGACAGCTGTGTCAAAGGTCAGAAGAAAGTTTTTTTTTTTTTTAAACTGGTTTTTAAAATTTAAAGCTTCTCACTTATAAAAGCTCCTTTCCTTGCTGCTGCCGGAGCCGTTCCGGCAGTTCGGGACCGAACAGCACTTCGGCATCTCCGGACCGAGGCGGTTCTGGCAGCTCGGTTCGGTTCCGTCCAGCTGGGCTCTTAACAAGGTGAGTCTGATTGTTCCAAGTACACCCAAGTACACCTCGCTGCTGAGACTTCCCGTGTGTTGTCATCTGGTCAACTGACGGATCAGCTGTCGATGCGTGTGACGTCAAATACGTGCGACTAGGTATGGCAGGCAGTTGTAACAAATAGTTGTATAACAAAGTTTGTGGCTAAAAAGGTACACGTTTTATTTTACTCAGTTATGTATCAATTTCACTGTTTTGTACTGTATTTAGTCAACTGTTTTTTATTTACTATAAATTGAGATTATGATTGTGAAGATCTTTATATGCAATAGTATGTTTGAAATTAAAAAAAGCAACATTGTATTCAGTATTTTTAACGATCTAATTTAAAAAACAAAACATTCATGCTGTTTATATTTATAGTCTTACCAAGAATAGGAAAGCATATCTAGAATAAAATTCTCCTCTTGTTAAAATTATGTATTTTTAAAATCCCTACAAGTTAAAACAATGTTTGGGGGAAATGTACAAAAGCTTAATTATCATTGCAACCAGTGGAATGGAATGATTAACAGCTGGCAGACCCTGGTCCTTGAGGACCACGTCCCGACTCCAGGATGACTGAGTTCCTCTGCTCTCATTCATTCAGACCAGGTGTGAAACCAGCAGATTCTTTCTCAAGGACCACTCTGCGCCTCATCTCCGATCACGGTGGTGTCGCCGACAAACTGGACGCTCGTGCTCTGGAGCGGACCGTTCTCGACCGTTCAACAAAAACGACTGAAACGTCCAGTCCCACAGCTGAAACTGCAAACGCTTCAAATTATTGAGTAAAAAAAAAAGATCGTTTGTTTCTAAAATCACTGAACTGGGTTTTTTAATTCAATAATTTTCTCCAAACATTACACATAATCTTTAAATGATACAGTATATATACATACACACGAGTGTATTCGTTTCTCTGAACAGGTGAGGGTCTTCAGACGTTGCAGCTGTGCGTTTCACGTTCTGGACGGGGGGTGGGGGGGGGG
>JARVLU010001196.1:38756331-38772223 GCA_031762415.1 Simpsonichthys santanae | reverse complement strand
ATATACAGTATATATGTATATATATATATAAGTGCACAGAGCCTGATCATAGGTTGGACAATACTCATAGATAAACTTGATTTTGTTTTTATGAAATGACCTCACACACTAACCCTAAACCTCTATGTCTAATTCCTGTCCGAGCTATTTTATTTTTCCCACAATGCCGTGCTGCAGAAACTCTAACTGCTCTGGAAACAATGAGCTTCTGCCGGTGTCGCCTAATGTTACCTTGTTGCCACAAAGATGCGTAAAACGCCTCCTGTTTGTTCCAGAAGCTTGAAAACTCTGCAGGAGAAATGTTCTGGTTCCTGGTCCAACAGCTGGTTTTTCTCTGTGCAGGGTACCTGAGGGTCAGCTGAAAAGCATCGTGTGGCAAACTCTGCAGGCTGTGAACTTCTGCCACAAACACAACGTCAGTAAAGGTTTTATACAAACATTTCTTTAAAGGATATTATGATCATCTGCTGCTGAAGATGAAGGTGGACAATAATGTTTTTACCTGTGTGTGTATTTCTTTCTGTCTGTTAACAAATTCTCTCACGAACCACTGGACACACTTTAGCAAAATGTGCAGAAAATCATCACTAACGTCTGAATCCACTTTTTGTTCAGGTCACTGAGTGTATTTAATGAATCTACTGTTAAACTCTTGTTTTTGTTTTGTTGTCAAGTGGGAATACTGTCCATGTTTCTTATGAGCTTTATAACTTAAAGAAAAGCAAGGTACCAATTTCCATTTTGGTGTGTGACTGCATCTCGACGTAAGAAAGTTTCCTAGGTTGACACTTCAAAATCAAAGATGGCCACCATCATATATAAATGTATACCAGCCACCCCGATCATTTGAGGAAACTATGCTTTATAGTTTTTATATTGCTTAAAAGTATTCCATATTTTCTGGACTATTGAGTGCATATGAATGTAAGCTGCACCCAGTAAAAAAAAAAAATATATATATATAATAATAATAATTTTGCACATATATATGCTGTGCTTGTCTGTAAGTGGCAGGTGTTCACGTTGTAATATAAGATATTTACACAGCAAGTTTTTTTTAAACTTAACTAAGTATGTACCAGTTACTTACACAGATATGTGCAGTAAATCCAACTATGTTCAGTCAGGTCATCTGGACGGTTTCTTTTTTTTGTGCTGAGACGTTTCGCCCTCCATCCAGAAGACTTTATCAGTCTGTGCAAACTGCTTCTCCCCCAACAGCCTACTCCAAAGTGGGAAAAAAACAGTTATGTTGGTGCTAAGATGGCCATGGGGCACGCCCTATCCTCCGGTGCCCGCCCTCTCCCTCGTCGACAGTCAGGACAGGAGGGCGAAATGTCTCAGCACTAAAAAAGAAACCGTCCAGATGACCTGACTGAACATTGTTGGATGTTATACCTGGATTACTGAGCATGGACTTTGATGTACAGTAAATGGATTTTTTTTTTCTGAGCAGTGCCTCTAACACTGCAGGTTATTAAAAAAAAAATCCATAAATTATCTGCAGCATTGGGCTTATACAGTGCTGCGGATAATTTATGGATTTATTTATTTTTTGACAAGCTAACGAGCTTTATGTCACCAAAACATTTAGCCTCGTTCAAAGCGTGTAAAAAAAAAAAAAAAAAAAAAGTAGCAGCTTGTAGACCAGAAATTACGGTATTTTCCTTAAGTGGTTGGGGTGGCTGAAGTCCTATGGGGCCAAGGCCACCACTGGCCACCCCTGGCTCCTCCACTGCACCTGGTGTTGGATAAAATGTCTCTCTCCAGGATCTGCGCTGTCTCAGACAAGAAAACAAACTTCCCTCTGTTCTCCTCCAGTTGAATATCTTGCTCCAAAAACATTCAGGTTTACGTCATTCTCTGTTCAGTTCCAGTCCAGAAAAACACTCATCTCCAAAACTACAAACATTTACTGTTCACACGCCTCAGCGACGGGGGACATCGCAGTGTTTAGTTTAGTTTTCAGCTGAAAAGAGTTCGGGAAAAAAGAGCCTCGTTTTCATTCATTCATTAACCTTTATTTCTACAGGTTAGTCTCATTGGGTCACGAGGACTCGTTTACAAGAGAGACCTGATTTAGACATTTATCATCATTAAACCAACTAGATTACTGTAGGTTAAATCCAGTCTGGGGACAAATAAAGAGGCGTCTGAATCTAAACGGGCTCTAAATGTACAGAGTTTTATTGGCGCTTGTTTGATTTGATCGTGTTTATTTTAAAAAGTCAGAAAGCAAAGTGTGTTTATATTGTTAAAAAAATGTGATTAAATTCAGGTTGTAAGGCAACAAAATAATACAAATACCAGCAGGGATTAATGTAAACTACTGTACATAATTCATAATTTATTATTTTGTTCTCGTGGCTGTTTTGCTGTGAGTCTGCTCGGAGTCTTGGAGCTTATTTATGTCTGATGAGTTTGTTTTTGTTGATGAAATAAATAGTTTGTTCAATTCGAAGGTACGGCTGAAGCCGCCCACGAAGTGTCTGCAGAGGGAGTGCGTTGTGTTACTGTAAAAACAAAAACTCAAGCAATCTGAACTCATTTTCTGGATGTTTGTTTGCGTTCTCTCATCTTTTTGCGAACGCTTCGTCATGTTGCCAAAGCCCTGATCCTGTTTGTGTCTGCAGTGCATCCACCGGGACGTAAAGCCAGAGAACATCCTCCTCACCAAGACCGGCGTCATCAAGCTGTGTGACTTCGGCTTCGCCCGCATCCTGAGTAGGTCCATCAGATCCGCTGCGTTCGTCTGCGTTCAGGGCTAAAGCTGCTCCCATGACCTCCAGCCTCCTCACTTTCATCGTGTCGCTTTGCACAAAAGGGCCGTTCAGTCAGCCTGTGTCCCTGAGTGGACCGTCTCGCTTCACCCCCACCGTGCATCGGGTTTCGGTGTTATGTTACCATACGTTCACGTTAACATCCAGCATGCCTTGTAATCCTTTACGTTATTTAGTGTTCGTTAGTTTATTTATACGGCGCCGTCTCTGGGCGAAACCCAACATTTAAGGAAGACACTTCTTCAATTTGTCACACTCTTCCATCCTGGGCAGCATGTTGGTGACAGAAAGGAACCTCTAACAAAGTTAAAGACCTAGTGTTCCTGGAGGAATGCATATCGCCCGCCTCGTCATGCAGAGCTTGAACATAACATTACCATATTATCCGCCGTACACGTCGCATCAGTCCAAATATGTCTAATAAAGTGGAAAAAACATAAATACGTCACATCTATTGTGCGTCACCACTGATAACCTGGAAATGTGCGCCAAAAATTCATTGGCTGCCTAATGACGGGCGCGGGAGCGTGCACGAGAGGACTTGCTGTGCAATTCTTTGAAATTTAACAAGATAACCACCTAAAAACAATAATTTGTTTGCTCGCCTTCATAATAAAGCTGTGCCTCAGTTGAACTTTTGCTTAATAAATGCACTTTAATGGTCAAATCAGCTGCATGTCTCCAGGGCGGCGCAGCGAAATGAAGCTGAAATGACGGTTGCTCCAGGCGAGCTGGATGTAGGTGGAAGACTATGGCAAGCCGATTGCGTCATTAATAGCCACTTTTATCTATTACATGATACAACGGAATGCCATACACCTCGAGTGCCATCTAGTGGCTGAAAATGGTAGTGTTCAATATTTTCAGTCATAATGTATCAAGATGGTCATATCTCAGCCAAAAAATAGTTTATAAATATAGGGAAAAAACTTAAATACGTCGCTTCGGCGTATAAGTCGCAGGACATGTAAATTATGCAAAAAATAAATGTGACTTGTAGGCTGAAAACACAGTATGTGGGATATCATACTTAATATCTCACTCGACATTTGCATAACCTGTTGGTGCTGAGAGTACATGTTGAGGATGACTTTCAGCTACTGTCAGACCAAATATTCGCCTGATGTAGAGCCGTGTTTGTGTAGAGTAAGGTCAGTCAGCTAAAGCAGCTTTGAATGAGGTGGACTCCAAACATTAATCAGTTGTAGATAAAATATGTCCTGACTCATGCTCAGTAATCCAGATGGAAAAATCCAGCTAAGTTCAGTCAGGTCCTCTGGACGGTTTCTTTATGTTGAAATGTTTCGTCTTTCATCCAAAGGACTTCATCAGTCAGAGGAACAGACTCATTCTTAGAAATCTTACAGCACCTTCACATAGGGGGTCAACAAGTTTGATGGTGCTCAGATGGTTTCTGGAGTCCGCCCTCTCCCCCCGCCGAATCAGGATGTTTTGAAGCACTTTGGCTATGACCGGCTCAATCGAGTCGACGGGGGAGAGGGCAGACTCCAGAAACCATCTGAGACCCTTTATGAGAAGACTGAGTTTGTTGAGGCTCCTCAGACTGATGAAGTAAAGAACTGGTCAGTTTGTCCTCCACCAGTCTAAGCCTATAGCAGAAGAACTCAGGGATAACTCAGGAAACCCCAACTATAGGATTTATCAAAAAGGAAAGTTAAAAATAGACAAGGACAATGTGTCAGCCTCATGGACAGAAACTGGAAGTTGGTTCTACAAGGTAGGAGCCTGAGAACTGAAAGAACTTCCTCCCATTCTGCTTTTGGAAACTCTAGGAACCTCAAGTAAACCTGCAGTCTGAGAGTGAAGTGCTCTGTTGGGAAAATATGGCACAATAAGATCTGTAATATAAGATGGAGCTGGTCGTTGAGATTCAGTGTCTTATCTGTTGTCCTCACATGTCTTGTTTACTCAGCTGGACCAGAGGATGACTACACAGACTATGTGGCGACCCGCTGGTACCGGGCCCCTGAGCTGCTGGTTGGGGACACCCAGTATGGACCTCCAGTGGACGTCTGGGCTCTTGGCTGCGTTTTCGCCGAGCTACTCAACGGGAATCCACTCTGGCCGGGGAAGTCTGACGTCGACCAACTGTACCTCATCCGAAAAACCCTGGGTACGTTGAGAAAGAACGGCCTTAAAACGAACAAGAAGTTCCTGAAGAGTTTGGGATTTCCTTTGGTAAAAAAAACCAAACCCACAAAATGGCCGACAATTTGATATGTAAACTGTAGAAGAGTTAAAAGAACCAAGATTTAAAAAAAAGTAAAACTTCTGCCAGTGGTTCTTGAGGGACACACCTGTGCCTCTTGTTACCTGGCAGCACTCTTAATAAGACAGGCAGACCAAAACACAGTGAAGAACTGAAGTCCTGTGAACTACAAGCTGTAGAGAAATAGTTCCAGAACCGCCTGTGTTTTAAGCAGGACCAGGTTCTCAGGACTTGCCTGGTACTCACTCCTAAAAATTATGGTAAAGTATAAAATTTAGTTTTAGTATTTTCAATGCTTTGTTGCTTATATTCCTTCATACTTAATTTTCTAAAATAAAAATCCATAGTTCTAGAGAAAGCTTGAGTAAGAAGAGCAGTGTTGACTCTGGTTGTTAGAACAAAGTCATCATGATGTTCACGTTTTCTTTTTTACCATATTAAGTTAGAAGTTTAAGGTTTTAGTCAGCACTGACTTGGTTTTTCATTATATAAATCATAAGATGTTACAGGAGCAGCTGTGTGAGAAGTAATAAAACTAGACTTTGTTTGCGGTACAGTCTACAGCTCCTCCATGGTTTATTTCATGACATCCATCCATCTCTTATCTTTACCCGCTTCTTCCTTTTCGGGTCATGGGGGTCACTGGTGACCATCTCCAGCTATCTCTATGTGAGAGGTGATGGACACCCTGGACAGGTCTCCAGTCCATCACAGGGACACATAGAGACAAACAAGACAAACATTCACTCTCTCACCTAGGGACAATTAGAGCTACCATCAGTCTAACATGCATGTTTTTAGTCTGTGGGAGGAAACTGGAGAACCTGGAGAAAACCCATGAATGCACAGAGGTGGCCGGGAATCAAGTCAGCAACCTTCTCACCGAGAGGCAACAGCTGTACCAACTGTGCCATAGACTTGCATTCGAGCCCAAAAAAATCTGACCTGACCCGGCCCCAGCCCGTAGCCATCATTTCCAAACCCCACCCGACCCGACAAATTAACAGTAAATATAGATCTGAACACCACCCCCCACCCCCACCTGACATTTTTAATTAAGCTTTGACTGCTTGGACGTGTGTGACTGAGGGGGTGTTTGTCCTTTCACGGCATTAAGTCCCAGCTTCTGCCTGCATTCTGCATTATTCAGACACGGACCCTGCTCTGACACGTTGTGATCTCACCTGTTGGGGTCTTCGGCCACGCGCATCCACGGAGTGCAGCGGCTGAATGAACGTCCATTTCATAACAGTTGGCTTCGTTCGTGCTGATCGCTTATTTCTGTCCCATCTGAAGCTTCACTGAACTTTTTTTTTTTTTAACCTCTTTCAAGGCCGGTCAGCGCGCCGTCAAATGACCGCATGCGGCTGGTGAATGTATGGCAAGCCATGTTGCCATATAATTGGATCACGTCTGATCCGCTGACATAATCAAAAGCCCGACACGGGCCTGGCCCGCACATTAAGCACATTAAGCCGGGCTCCAGGTTTGGGTGAGAAATGACAGCTCTACTGTGCCGCCTCCTTCATGACATCACTTTATATTTCTATAAATACAGATCATTAACTAGTTTCTACTTACACAGTTGGTAATCTTTCGTCAACCAAACCTAAACACACAAAGTGTTTTCCATTTTACTGTAAAATGTGAAGACAGGTCCTCCAAACGAGCAGACAGCTGCTTTCTTTTCTGATTTCAGTTTGTGGTTTTGTTAGAGATAAAACAGTTACAGCACATTTACATATTTCAGCACCAAAAGTGGATTAAGATTTAAACGTGTCACATTATAAACAGCGTTTTATCTTTTTTTTTGGGAGAGTGCACTCGGCTCTTTGAGGGTATTTAAGATAAAAACTTACAGCAGTGAGTCACTGCACTGAAGCGCATTTACGTGGAACATCACACTGACTTCATGTTTTTCTCTAAATGTCTCATTTGTGACCTCAGGTGACCTGATCCCCCACCACCAGCAGATCTTTCGTTCCAATGTTTTCTTCAGCGGCGTCAGTATTCCTGAACCCGACACAATAGTAGGACACGAAACAAATGTGCACGACTACAAACGGTGATAAAATACGATTTACGTTTTTTTTTTAAACCTGTTTATTTGTATTTTAGGAACCTTTGGAAAAGCGTTACCATGGAGCGTCTCCTCTTGCTCTGCAGGTCATGAAGGTTTGTTCCATTTCTGTGCCACAGAATTACACCGGTATACTCAAGTGCACGTCAAACTGTGTGTGACAATAAACATTAGAAGCAGCATAAAGAAAACACCTGGTGGGTACCAGGTGCACACCTTGAAGGTACCAGGTATGTACCAAATAAATAGCAGGTTTGAATCTAAGTACCACATGTGTACCAAGTAAAAGTCACTTCATAATACATCTTAATCCCCGTGCCAGGTACTTACCCACTAAGTACATATACAGTAAGTAACAAATACTGTATGTACCCTGTAAGCACCACAGATGTACCCTGTAGGTACCATCTAAGTACCTAGTAAGTACCAGGTACATACCCTGTAAGTGCCAAGAATATTTTAGGTACTTCTGTATGTGTTTACCTGTAAGTATTACAGGTAAGTACAGTATTTACTTGTATGTCTGTTATACTTACAGGTAGGCACTATGTTTGTACACAGTAACTACCTATTACAATTCCTGTATTTACCCTGTAGTTAACGTACATATCCAGTAAGTACCAGGTGTGTATCCAGCAATTACCTAGTACAAATATCATACGTGCTATAGACCCTGTAAACACCAGCTACATACCCTGCAAGTACCAGATGTAATTCTTGTAATTTACATGTATGTACTTGACATGTATTAGGTATGTAATCAAAAAAGGTTCAATACAGAAACAACTGGACTTTATTTGTAGCAAGAAAACGTTTCGCTCTCTGTTCCAAAGAGCTTTTTCAATTTTTTCAATTGATTCAATTCAATTGATTTAAATGATTTAAACCAATCCAACATCCATCCATTCATCCAACATCCATCCATCATCCATTCATCCAACATCCATCCATCATCCATCCATACATACACAATCCATTCATCCAACATCCATCCATTCATCCAACATCCATCATCCATTCATCCAACATGCATCCATCCATCATCCATACATACATACACAATCCATTCATCCAACATCCATTCATCCAACATCCATCGTCCATTCATCCAACATCCATCCATCATCCATCCATCCATCCATTATCTTTACCCGCTTCTTTCATTTTGGGTCACGGGGGTCGCCGGTGTCCATGTCCAGCAGTCACTGTGCGGGGTACATCCTGGACAGGTCGCAAGTCCATCACAGGGCCATCCATCATCCATCCATCATCCATTCATCCAACATACATACATACACACATACATACATACATCATCCATTCATCCATTCATCCAACACCCATCATCCATTCATCTATCCATCCATCCAACATCCATCCATCATCCATCCATTCATCCATCCATCTAACATGCATCCATTCATCCATCCAACATCCATCTATCTATCATCCATCCATCTATCCATCCATCATCTAGCATCCATCCAACATTCATCCATTAAACCTCCATCCATCCATCATACATCCATCTATCGTACATCTATCCAACATCCATCTATCCATCATCCATCCATCCATCCATCCATCCAACATCCAATTCTTCTATCAACCATCCATCCAACATCCATCCATCTGTTTATCCATCCAACATCCAACCATTATCCATTCATCAATCCATGCATCATCCAACATCCATCCATCCATTCATTATCTGTACTTGCCTCTTCCATTTCAGGTTGTTGGGGGCCACTGGTGTCCATGTCCAAAATGTCAATGTGAGAGACAGTGGACACCTGGACATGTCTCCAGTCCATCACAGGGACACCTGGACATGTCTCCAGTCCATCACAGGACTATAACACATTTCTGAGAGAAGTCTTTGTGGCAGTGTATTAAAAGAGAAATAAAGACCATAACCAGAGTAGATGCCTTGTGGCAGGTGCAGGTCCAGCAGAGTTCTGTGGGTCTGCAGGATTTGCAGTCCAGATTAAACAGAGCACCTCGTCTTGCTCCTCGTGGTCCGTGCAGACTCAGACTTCAAGCCAGTCGGCTTCTCTAAAGTTCCCGTGATCAGAACACGCTCAGACTCTGTGCCACTCACTAACCGGGCCGATCCACAGCCGCCCGCTTACCAGAACAGGTCCAACAAAAGCTCTTAGGATGCAGCTCTCAGAACAAAACTTTCTATTAGCAAGTAATCACAATATGAGTTGTAGCCACTGTTGAGCTGGCTAATCTTTAGCTGCGGCAGCCATCTTAAATAAACACCTGATGGTATTTTTAAAAACTGTGTTCTTGTGTAACCAGTCTTGCCTGCTGATGGACCCGTCCCTCCGGCTGTCCTGCGAGGAGCTGCTGGAGCTGCCGTACTTTCAGGACGAAGGAGGCGCCAACTGGGAACGTCCTGGAAGGCGACATGACCGAGGCTCCCGGCGCCGGCAGGCGGGGGTAAAAACACACGCAGCGGTCACGTTTGTCCTGGTCTCTCTTCTTCTACTTCCTTTACATTAGTTTGAAAAATGATTTTACTTTTTTAAATTTGTTTCTTCTGTTTAGGCTCAGTACCTGCCTCAGTTACCTCACAGCAACATCTCACCAGCACCGGACGTCAAGAAACAAGTGAAGCATAAATATCACCTGCCCAACATCTGAGCAGCTTCACGCAGACGTGTGAGGCTGCAAGTTTTTACTCTTCACTAAGATTAAGACAGACCAGTGTGCCATCATCACGTGGACTAAGACTTTTGTTGTTCTCTGGCACACCTGATGATTAATGCTCTCCATACTTGTTCTCGCTTCTTAATCTTGATCATTTTCATAGTTTCTGCTTCTTTTAAACACTGTAGAAATGTTATAGTTTAGGGTCCGTGAACTTATTGTAAACGTTGCAACATAAACCTTTGAGAAACAAGAGCGATGTTGATTTTACGTTTAACGTCCTGACTCGTTCAGATCTATAATAAAAAGTCAGTGCTGCCACACCAGCTGGAAGAACAAACACTTTGATGGGTTTGACTTCACTCTGCTGCTCAGCCACAGAACATGGACGCGCTGACGGCGTCACCACTAACCTGACCTCACGCTCCTCAGATTACACCTGCAGCTCTTTGTTAGTCGCCGTGTGAGCCGCTGACCTGATGACAGACAGTGGAGGTATGGAAACATCTAGGAGGGATGGAAACATCTAGGAGGGATGGAAACATCTAGGAGGGATGGCAGTGAGGTTTCACACTCAGTTATTCAATCCATCTTTGAGAAAGAGAGCGAATCCTTGAGGAATGGAGAAGAAGTGCGCTGGTGCCCATTTTTAAGAACAAGGGTGATGTAGTTGTAGCAACCACAGGGGAATTAAGTTGACAAGTCACATGATGAAGATCTGGGAGAGAGTTGTGGAAACTAAAGGACGAGGTGTGGTGTTGAATGAGGACATCTGGAGTGGCAGAGAAGAATGTTAGACTGGTACAGGACATGTGTGAGGACAGCTTCCTCCCATCTCATCCATGCATGGTGCTCCTATTTGGTTTATTCTTACAAATTCTTGTAAATTTTGGTCGCTGCACATCTCTCTTTTAAACCACATATTGAAAACCTGATAAAGAAACTTAAATTAAAACTGGGTTTCTTCTTCAGAAGTAGATCTTGCTTAATTAACTCTGAATGCCAGGAAACACCTTGTACCTGCTACCTTTCTATACCGCTCATTGACTTTGGTGACAGTATTTACATGATTGCCCCTGCCAGCTCCCTGCAGATGTTGGATGCTGTCTATCTCCGTGCGCTAAGATTCACAACTGGTTGTAACTACGGTACCTGTCACTGCACCCTGTACTCACTGGTCAGTTGGTCATCATAATAAACACGTAGTCTCTTACACTGGTTCATTTTCATCTATTGATCCCTCCTTGGTCTGCTGCCTTCTTATATCTCCTCCCACATGTCACGTCGTCAGTGCAGTTACAACGTGCGCTCTCAGGACTTCATTACCTGCAGCGTTCTCTCAGTGCAGACTGAACTTGACAAAAAGGTCTTCTCCTACTCTGCTCCCTCACCTGAAACACCTGGCAACAGGAAGTGAAGTTGTCCTCCTTGATTTCTTTAAAGGTTTTCAAACATTTGATAATGTCAATAGAAAAATTAGGGCAAACGTGCTTGTTTTTAGTATTGCACCCTGATTTATTGTTTTATACACTACTCTTATTTTAACTGCATTTTTACTGTTGTTTATTGTTATTGTTTACTGTGTTGTTTATATGTTCTGTCTGGAACAGGTCTCACTTGTAAATGAGTCCCCGTGGCTCAATGAGGTTAGCCTGCGTAAATAAAGGTTGAATGTGGGGAAAAAAGCAGGACAGTGGTGAGATGTGCTGTAGGAGTGACAGATAGCTTCAAGTTGGATGTGGGAGTGCATCAAGGATCAGCTCTGAGCCCCTTCTTGTTTGCTCTGGTGATAGACCGACTAACAGTTGAGTCCAGGCAGGAATCCCCGTGGACTATGATGTTTGCAGATGACATTGTGATCTGTGGTGAGATCAGGGGGAAGAGAGCTGAGAGGTGAACTTAAGAGACAGTGTGTCCAGGCACAAATTCTCCATCCTCTGTTGGACGCATGTTCACCAATCGCAACACATTCTTCCTGACCCCCACTCAGCTCATATGATAGTTTAAATCGAACTACAATACAGTACATATATAAACTAATGCAGCAGAATGATATGGTCTCATCTGACCACCTGGTCTGAAACTTCTCACTGCAGTTTCTCATTCAGAATAAATTGTACACACGAAAGGGAACGTCTCACAGCCACCTCAGCAGCATCTGATGTCGTAGGGTTTGTGAAGTGTAAACCATTCTTCACTAAAAGCTTAAAATAGCAAGAAGCTAAAAGTATCAAAACACTGGTTAAATTTAGCAAAATGCTAACTCAAAGCTAAACGTAATAAAGACTAGCTAGATGCTTTTATTTTTTTCCGGATGTTCCCTTCTTCGGGGGTTGCCACAGTGAACTAAGTCGCATGAAGACTTGGCGATTATTTTTATGCTGATGCCCTTCCTGACACAATCACAGACCACCAAGCTACCACAGCCAGTGTGGAGCAGAGAGCTGCTGCAGAGCACCCTGGGGCAGCAGACGGTAACTCCGACTTTGGTAAATAAATACTCAGCTGTCCATTTTTTGTTGAAAACCCTGCACTCTGCATCTACTTTTCTTTTAGCATGAGACACTAACGTCGTCTTGTGACCTGATAACAGTTCAATCATGTGCATGTCTTGATTTACATATTGCATCATTTTGTACATAAATTAAAAAAACAACTTCAAAATAAAAGCAAAGCAGCTTTAGTCCACATGAGGTAAAATTAGAAAATATGTTTATTTTGTAATTCTCCTTATGGGGCCCGTCAGAGTCAACCAAAGGGCCACATGTGGCCCTGGGGCCATACAATGCCCAGGTCTGCTCAAACAGAATCAGGTTCAAGGGACAGTCCTGGTGGAGTCCCACCTGCACCAGGTATGAGCTCGACTTTGTGCACAGAATGCAAACCCTGCTCCTGCTTTGGGTCTACAGGGACTGCATAGTCCTTAAAAACACCCCCAGAACACCACGAGGAACACGGTCTCAAGCCTTCTTCAAATCCTCAAAGCCAGGAGACTGATGAGTACAACCCCCTTAGCTTCTGCAAGGATGAAGATCTGGTCCAGTCCAGGACAGTCCTCGGTACTAAACGTATTTTATTGCGTAGCTAAATAAAGCTTTAAAATTAGACCCATAGGAAGATAGAAATGTTTCAAAATGACCATTTCTCATTTCAGTGTTATGTCACAATTTTATTTAAAATTTCAATCAGATAATACATTTTTATTTGATGCGTAAGAAAGTACTTTTACAGACAATAAAAGGGAAATATGATTTGATAAAATCTATACATAAAAAAAAAGAAATACATGTACAATAAAAGTGGTTTACAATAGATATTTACAAAAACGGTGAAGTCTGTGTGCAGCGGCTGTTGTGTTTAGTTTTGTTTTCAGTTTCAAACACCAAAAATAAAAAGAAGTTTTAAGAAACTGCTACAAATCACAAAATCAGAGTATTCTGCAACGCTGATAAAACCATCTCTTATTCAACCTAAATCGAACATTCATCTCATTCCAACAGTGAAATTAGAAACATTCACTTTTGAACATGTATTATCCTTGTTTCTGTATTGAGGGAGTTTTTGATGACGTGTTTGGAAGTTAGTCGTTCTGGACGTGAGAATTTGTTCAACTTATCGTTTCTGAACCTGAACGATGGTCTGTTGCTGTTCCGGTAAGGACATCTGCACACAGATGAACTCAACTGAGGGAATGGATTCTTGTTATTTGGAGACGAGACCCCTGATCAGTTTGAAAGACTCGCAAAGCTAAGGTTGTCTCAATTTAACTTTTCTAAGAAAAGAAACTGTAAAATGAAACATGCCAGTAGAAAGTGATCACTGAAGTCAGAGGCGATCCGAGGGATCGTGAGCAGCGTCTCTCATTCACCGTGGCGTTGCAATGACATCGTAGCGCCCAGGTAAATTGGCAAAGCTGCTGTACTCCGGGATGAGGTTGATGCTGTCGGGGTCTTGGGGGCAGGACAAGCTGAAGTCCTGCAGGATTGCCACCAGGAAGATGAACAGCTCCATACGCGCCAGAGACTCGCCGACACACGATCGTTTTCCTGTAACGATGATCGTGAAGTTTAGCCACGATTAATAACAACTGTAGATCGTGTTTCCACGGTGTGATGATTTTCTTACCTGCAGAAAAAGGAAGGAAAGCAGGATTCTTCTTAAAGTTGCCGTTCTGGTCCAGGAAGTGCTGGGGGTCGAAGGAGATGGGATTGGCCCAGTGCTTCTCGTCTTTAAGCACAGAGTGCAGCAAAGGAACGATCACGGTCCCCTTCAAAGATAAAACAACAACTGTCATAAAAACCAAAGGGCACCAGATCCTTGTAGCTATGTCCGGACAACTTATGCCACCTTAGGGATGGTGTAGCCCTTAAAAGAGATGTCCTGCAGGGCGTAGTGAGGGATGCTGAAGGGGACGATGTCCAGAAAGCGCTGAACCTCGTGGATGACGGCATCTGTAAACGGGAGGGACTTTCTATCCTCCATGTTGGGACACCGATCTTTCTTGATCACGGCATCGATCTCCTCCTGCATTTTTTCTGAAGAAAAAACAAAGTGACGCTCTGATCTGCTGCCCGACCAAAGGCACCTTTAGGCTGGTATCTCACTGGGCTGTGACCCGCTGGCGAACAGCACTTCAGAATGCCTCACAACATTCATGGGAGTTTGAAGCACATAGTCCTGTCACCCAAGATTTGATTGGTTAGAGAAAATAGTGACTCGTTTGTTGTTGATGTCGTCACCGACACCTTCAACTCGTGTCAGGAGTGCTGGAGCTGTATCTGCATGGGAGCTCTCCTCTGACAGAAAACATATGTCTAAAAACCATACTGATGGTAAAACTAAAGACAGAGTGGGTACAAACTGGTTACAGGACTCGTCCTGAGTTCTTACATGGTACACATGTTTTTCTACCAATTCTAACTGTTCCAAACCAGGAAGGAACATCGTTCTTCATTTCATTCATTAAACTAAGCACATTTTCTGATTCCTGGCATTTTAAGCTCCATTTTGAAACCCAGATCATCCTGATGTTGAGCATTTCGAGATTTGGCCAGGTTTGTCTCTGGAACATTGGTCCATATTCTCTTTCTAGCGTATTCCAAAGAGGTTTTCTTGACGTCAATTGAAAGAAGAAACTTAAAACCAGATTTGGAAATCAAGATTTCCTGGCTAGTTTTGAAATTAGTTTTGCCAGTGTGCTGGAAATGTTGCAAATATTTTGGGCTTTTCTGCTTTAAATCATCATTAGTTGCTGCTGTTGCGCAGAGAAATGCTTTAAAAAGACTATTTAAGATTATATTTCAGACATTTCCTTCAAGAAACCCATAGACAAGGTATTCATGGTATTGATCATAATTTTGCAAAATACAATTATTACTATTTTTTATTTAACCTAATATACTTTATCTGACTATCTCACTACACTACCATACAACTTATTTCTCAATTTGATTTGTCGGGTGACAGATGTTAAATTAAGCAGCCTCCCTACCCTTCCCTGTGAGCACACACAGATAGTGGTGGTTGTGTTGCTTGTTTTTTTTTTTTTGTAGACCTGGTTGCTTCTTCAAGCAATGATACTGCTGTTACCAAAAGTAAGGTTCAATGACGTTGAAGGTGGACAACATGGTCTAGAATAGTGGTGCCCAATCCTGGTCCTCGAGGATCACTATACTGTAGGTTGTATATGAACCAGGATTGGACACCGCTGGTCTAATGTATACAATAGTCCCTCACTTATCACAGGGTTTACGTTCCAGACTGCCCCGTGATAGGTGAAAATCCGCAAAGACGGGATGTTATATTTATTTTATTATTATATTATGCTCTAAAAGAGCACAGTGAAGGAGAGCAGACAGACTGAACCACTTCTGGGGGCAGTCTGGCCATCGGGAGCACTGGGACATTTCTCGGTGACCTGGCCTGCTCAGTGATTGCCAAATGGAACCAAAGGTTCGGTTCGGGTTGCGCTTATTATTTTAAATAAGCCATGCTGCGCTCTCTGGTATCCACCTCACGGAAGCTCTCACAGCAGCAATTGGTTAAGACAGACCCCACCCCCTCCTTTCTCTTTCTGAGGCTGTCTGTCACAGCAGAGCAGAGACACACAACAGGTTGTGCCTGCCAGTCGTGTGTCTCTGCTCT
>JARVLU010001196.1:38680591-38694281 GCA_031762415.1 Simpsonichthys santanae | reverse complement strand
CCCCCCCCCCCCCCCCCCCCCCCCCCCCCCCCATCTTGAGAAAACAGATTTGTCCCATTTTTCCCAAAACCATTTCTCTCCCTGGAGGGTGAGAGAACAGAGGGAGAAAGGGGGAGGAGGCTGGTGGGAGAGGAAATGAGGCGAACCTGGTTGCCCTCTAAATCCTGGAGCTGCACTCAGATTGTATTTGTATTTCCAAAATAAGAGCGCATTTCCTGTTGGCTACTTAAAAATAACTCCAAACATTTGAATCCAACTTTACAGGCTGTTCTTGACGGTTCTGAAGAAGTTCTGATGGACCACAGAGAAGCTCTTAACGTAACTTTCATCTACAACCTCTGGGTGTTAATGCTTTAATTTTGTATAAAGAATAAATCACAGACGGCCACAAAACTCATGGTTCATATTTCCAACCTTCAGGCTATAAGAAACAATTAAAAAGTAATAAATATAACACAGTCAGTCAAGTAGAGGAAATAAAATATGATAAAATCACCGTCAGAACTGAGCAGGTCAGGATCGACCTCTGAGTCTCCGTCAGGATGAAGTCCTCCAGGAGAAGGTCCATCTCAGAAACTGCAGCAACAACCAGGGAGACGATGTTCCTGCGTTCTTTAGGAGCGCATGCAGAGATGGAAGTTTCAGATAGTTGCTCTGCAAAAACTTTGTCGTATCTCAAGTGTTGAGCCGTGAGCAACAAGAGGCTCTGAAGGTCACGAATACATGTTTTTATTGAGATTTGACAAGCAGTATGCTGATGTCCCCCCCGTCTCGGAGGGGTTTAAATAGTGAATATTTGTAATTTTGGAGACAAGTGTTTTTCTGGACTGGAATCGAACAGAGAATCAAGTAAACCTAAATGTTTTTAGTTCAAGATCCTCAAGTGGAGGAGTTACATGAGGAGGAGAGCAGAGGGAGCTTTTAATTTTAATTTGTTCTTATCCGAGGCAGAGCGGAGAGACGGCTCCTGGAGAGAGGAGGGAGACTTTTTATCCACCACCAGGTGCAGTGGTGGAGCCAGAGGGTGCCCAATGGGGGGCCTTGACCACCACTGATTAATCTTCAGCCACCACCGTCATTTGAGGAAACTTTACCTCTAAACAATATAAAACTAAGGAATAGTTTCCTCAAATGATGGGGGTGGTCAGTTTGAATATACAGTATGGTGGTGGCCATCTTGGGTTTTGACACAACAACCCAATTTTCTAAAGGAACCAGTCTCACGTAGATGCAGCTACACACCAAAATGGAAATTGATACCTCACTTATTATTTAAGTTAATACACTCACATCATGCACAGACGCACAGACAGAAGGAGTGTAGTTCCAATTTCTCCGTTTCATTTCACGATTATAACAACAACAACAAAAAAAACTCTTCACTTTCAGTTTTCTCCTTTTAGGTCGACTGTGAGTTTGAGAGTTTGGGTGTTTCTGCATTTTGAGGAGGTTTCAGAATAAAACCATCAGTTCTACCACAGTGAGACTGAGTGAGAGAAGATACAAATATTCAATGTTTGACGTTTATCAGAAGAGTAAAGAATGTGGAACTAAGTTGAGTTTGTTTGCAAAACCAGTGGTTCCCAACCCTGGACCTTGAGGAACACCATCCTGCATGTTTTAGTTGTTTCTCTGCTCCAATGCACCTGATTCAGTGATTTAATGACTTCCTCAAGTTCTGTAGAAACCTGTTAATCACCCACTCATTCAAATCAGGTGTGTTAAAGAAGGGGAACAACTAAAACATGCAGGAAGATGGTGTATCTCAAGGACCAGGGTTGGGAACTACCGGTTTAGACAACTTGCATTACGTTCTCACTGCAGGCTGTAAAGACCCGGTTCGGATCCAGACTGTCATAAAATCATCAGGTCTGGGTCATTTTGTCTGCAGTGTGATCGTAACACTTGCGAGTGACATCATCACCCTCTACGTTAAAAACTCGGTGGTAAATTTGATAAAACTCAAACTGCGATTGTGTAAAAACTATCGAAGTTGCCAGTTCAGACATGAAAACACGATCTGTTGAACTTGTTTCCGTTGTTGTGTCTGTCTGAGCTGTAGAGCTCCAAGCATCAGGTTTCAGGCTCATTTTGACGTTTCATTGTCCTCTGGGGGGAAATGTTGTGTATTTTTTTTTTACTTCATCTACGTTGTAAAAGTCATCATTCGCTGAAACCGTTTTCGCTGCGTGTTTTCCAAATCGGGGAGGACGATGGATGAACAGTACTACGAGTCTTATTAAAGAGCCAATCAAATCCTGAGAAATGACTCAACGCGACATATTTAATCCTGTTATGAGCAGAAAATTCAACCTCAAACATGAAACGTGACTAAATGTTCTGCTTTTAAACCAAACCTGCAACATTTTCACGTCTTGTGAAACACAGTAAAAAAAAAGACGTCCGTTGCAGTTTTCTTCCTGCAAGGAAAAACTCAGAGCTGTGCGTCAGTTTGTGGTTCAGGTCGACCTTTTTCCGTCTGAGTGTTGACCGACACTGAGGCCAGAAGTCTGACGACAGAAGACTCTCAGAAAGAGAAAAAGAGTTCCGTCTCTGTCCTAAAACCGTTTAACGATGTTTAAATTACGTCATTTTAAACTCCTTGTCATAACAGGAAGCTAAACAAAAATTCATAAGCGATTAAAAAAAAAAAAACAACGGTTAAAATCGTCGTTCTCTTGAGCCCATAGCTGTGAGGAAACCGAGCGGTGAGGGAGAAGGAAAGCTGGCGTGAAGAAGATGGAGGACGGAGGAGATGATGGGGCGTTGAGGTGGAGCCGAGTCGAACTTGACTCAGAGGTTGTTTTTGTTGCAGGCAGAACACGGAGCACATGTGGAAACAATCAGCCGCCAAACGATCCCTGATAACATCATCCATTCTGTAGGCCGGGCAGTGTTTCCCCAAACTGACTTCACTTCAGAGTCTGCAGAATCCAACTAACAAATCATAATCCCTCTTTCCTGGGAATTCTGCACATTTCATTCTTTCAGTCACACATAGACCACGTCTGGCACGTTCTTCAGCCTCTCCTCTGGGTGTTTGTGCTCACAGCTGCTTTCACTCTGCAAAAAAACTGAAAAACAGAGCAAGACTGAGAGAAAGTAAAGTCTGAAAAGTGTCGAGTCCAGATCTGGTTGAGCTGATAAGCAAAGTCAACTAAAGGTCAAACTGAGAACAAGTCCAGTCCAGACAAAGTCAAGCAAAGAAACAGTTAAACCCAGAAATTGTCCAGTTGAGAATTGGATAAAGGTCGTCTAATGTGACCAAACCGAAATATAATTGGGCAGAGAACCAATTAAGTTTAGTTCAGGTTAAGAAAAAGCAAACAAAAAAACAGTCAAGATATTGTTGACCCAAGAACCTGAAGCCCACGTACGTTAAGACAACTGTATAAAAAGGCCAATGAAACGTAGAGCCAACAAATGGTACGGTCCAATGAAAGGTAGGGTCAACACAAAGTAGGTAATCAGGTTCCCACAAAATTTAGAGCAAACAAAAGATAGGCCGGTGAAAGGTATGGACAAGAAAAGGTAAGGTCACTGAAATGAAGGTCCAAGGAAGAGCCCACAAAAAGAAAGTTGAACAAAAGATGGAGCTAACAAAATGTGAGGCCAAGAACGATGAAACTGAGAAAAGATGAAGCAACTGTTTTTTCTCAAGGCAAGAAACAGTTAAGCCAAAAAAAAAAAAAAAAAAAATCAGGCAGAGAAAAGACAAAACAACAAGACAGAGAAAACTAGACGTCAGGGTGCAGTCAGCCAAAACTGAAGTGAGAAAAATACATTTAGTCGAAGAGAAAAACACTCAGATGGAGGGTGAGTGAAGAAACAGGCAGTCGAGCCACTCCCGTCTTTTGTTTACTGAAAGGACGAGAGACTAAACTAAAGACGGGGGAGTCCAAAGGAGGTTGGACAGCGGTCTAAGTGGACTCCCCCCTTGTCCACGGTGCCCCTACATGCCTTTTTGCTTCAGTAGAGAATTCTCCACATTCCTGCACATCGTCTCCCTCCAGATGTTACAGTTATGACTCGAAGCTGTCAGAACATTCCTCTGCAACCTTCAGCTCCTGACTTCTGCAGATGTCGTCAACTCAAACACGACTGCAACGAAAAATGTTTTAAATCTGTTTGTTTTTTTTATGTTTCAGTGCCAGAGAACCCACCGGTTAACGTGACGGCTAAACCAAACGGCACGGAGGTTCTGGTGATGTGGGCGGAGCCTCTGGGGAAACTGAACGGAGAACTTCAGGGCTACATGGTGGAGTACAGCACGCCCGGCACGCCCCAGGTGGGTCCAGAACACAAACACAACAAAAGAGAAGACTTTTTCTGTGAAACTGCAGCGTGGGAGCTGAACATCAGCTGAAGTTTGCTGAAGAAGCAGAAACTGAGCTTTTAAATTAAAAACCAGGAACAAAAAAACGCAGAATGGATGCTAAAAGAAGCAAAATAATAAAAATAACTATTTTAAAGACCTATAAAACAACAACAGCTGCAACAAAGTAAAATCAAGAACAGTAAAAACACATTAAAAACAGTTAAAACAATAAAAGCTTAAGTGCAGAGCAGGTTTCAGGCTGTGAGAAGAAAAATGTGTTTTTAAGAGTTTTAAAAATGGACGAGAAGAAGTTTGTCTGATGGAAGAGGGAGATCCTTCCATAAATTTAGAGCAGCAACAGAAAAACATCTGTCTCCTCTGAACCTCCATTTGGACCTCTGTCCCCTCTTTGCTTTGGACCTGTTTCTTTTTTTTTTTGGGTTGGGCCTCTGTCCCTCCAGGAGCAGCTGATCAGCTCACCTGCTGCAGGTGAGTTCAGGTGAAGCAGCTCAGAAGGTAGAAAGACCATAAAAACTTTAAAAACAAATACAAGATTCTTAAACTTAACAGGTTAAAAAGGCTAGTAAAAAGCAAAAAGTAGAAAAATGCTAACTAAAAATAGCAACAAGCTACTGGCTAAAAATAGCCAAAGGGAAGTTGAAAGCTAAAAGTAGCCAAATAGTAGCTAAAAATAGCAAAAGGCTACAGAGATCATGCTCAATAATCCAGGTCTAAATCCAATAAAGTTCAGTCAGGATGGTTTCTTTTTTTTTTTTTAATTTTTTTTTGGCTGAGACATTTTGTCCTTCATCCAAAGGACTTCCTCAATCCAAGCAAAAGGCTAGCTAAAACGAACAAAACCAAAGCTAAAAGTAAAAAAGGGTAGCTAAAACTAAAACGTAGAAAAATGTTAATTAAAAATAGCAAAAAGCTAGCTGCTAGCTAAAATTAACCAAAAGGAAGCAAAAAGTTGCAAAATGGTAGCTAAAATGAGCAAAAGAGACTTTAAAAATCTCAGAATGACAATAAAGAACACTGAATAGTAGTTTAAAGTAAAAGTTCCTAAAGACTAGCTGCAAGTAAAAATATGTAGCTAAATGCTGAAAGTAGCAACAATGTATCTAAAAGCCAAAAGTCTAAAGTAGCTAAATGCTAACTAAAAGTAGCAAAGTCCTTATTTAATGTGAATTCAGAAATAGACTATAAAACTTAGAGGAAAACAATAAAGCAGCAGTAATGCTCGCTCAGTGTTCACAATGTGAACGTTTGAATATAAAGTTCCTAAATCCAGATCCTCAGATTTGTCGTACAAAAGATCAAAGCTCCAGGCTCCATTAGCAGAAAAACAGAGAAGTTCATTTTTAACAGTTTGCTCGTCCCTGACTGGCTCTTTGCTTTTGTTCAGTTTGTGGCTGATGCTGGATTAGACACTGAGCTGTCAATCAATCTGTCCGTCCCCCTGTCCAACGTGTCTTTTCGAGTCTGTGCCTACACGGGGGCAGGACAAGGACCCTGGACCCCCACACAGACCCTGGTCCTCATTTCACCAGGTGAGAGCCTAAACAAGATGTTCAGGTTACCAGAAGAAACACTGGAAGGGCTCATTAATGATTTTATCATTTTATTACTTTAAACCAGTTTGTCCATTTCTTTTTTTTCTTTTATTTATTTTTTTAATCTTTTTTTTTTTTCTTTTGGGGTTGGGGTCAGAAGTTTGACAGTAGTTTTATATTAATTTATAATTAATATATTTATAATATATTAATTCTGTGAGTATTTTGTCTGGCTTTAGATTTTAAAGAAAACAAGATTTTTTTCTTGCAATAAAAAAAAATTGATCCAGTTTTTTTCTATTTTTTTTTTCTCACAGAAGCTGGAAAATTTCAAGGTGAGTAACAGAAGAGTTTACAAACTCACACTTTACTGTGAATACTTGTCAGAGTGATACAGAGTGATACAGAGTGATCTAAGGTGACAGTGATATAGAGTGACACAGAGTAGTGCTACAAAATGACATGAAGTGACACAGAAACAGAGTGATACAGAATTTAATGGAGAGATGACGATTGACACAAGGTGACTGAGTGACAGTTAGTGACACATATAGTGACACGATTAAGGGGCTAGAGTCACATGTGACTAGAGTGGCATGCAATATGACACACAGACATGCAGAGTGACAGAAAGTGATACAGAGTGATACAAAGGCATTCAGACTGACACAGATTTACATAAAGTGACAGAGTAATACTGGGGGGGGGGGGGGTGCCATGGAGTGACAAAAGAGGCACAGAAATTTACAGAGTGACGCAAAGTAGTAGGGAGTGATAGAGAGATAGAGGCACAGAGTGACACAAAATGATAAAATGATGGAGAATGACTCAGAGTGCAATAAAATTATACAGAGCAACAAAAAATGATAGAGAGTGACACAAAATGACAGAGTGACACAGACGACAGGAAAGGGGGAGGCGAGTCTGGGAGGGTGGACGGGGGAGACATGTAATTAATATTCATGAGAGGTGGAGGTGGTGGAGGAACTCCTCTGGTCTGAAAGGAGCAGAACAGAAGAGGAGGCAGAAAGTTGTTGGAGGAGGAGCAAAGTTTAAAAGTTGCAGCTTTTAATCAGCAGCTGTTTGAGAAACATTTCAGAACATCTGTAGAAGTTCATCATGATGTTCTGTCCAACAACACGTCAACTGTGAGGATATTTTACTGATTCTCCACCGCTGAAAGAAGGCAGCGCACCGACGTGTGTCTGTTAGCAAAATATCTCCTGAATCAGGATTTAGCAGTGCCAGCACAAAAATGCTTCACATGGTCGTTTGTCCTCTGACAGTCCATCTCTGTCCACATCCGTCCTCAGGTTCGTCCAACCCTCTGGCCTTCTCCTGGCACTGGTGGTACGTGGTGATGGCCATCGCCGGCGCCGTGGCCCTCGCCGTGCTCCTGGCTGTCTACGTGGCCAAGCTGCGGCGCAAAGAGACGCGCTTTGGGTGCGTGAAGCTGGTTTGTCCTCGCCGTGGGTGGAAGGGCGGGACGGCGCAGAACTGTTGTTGTTCCAGACTCTGGACCTCTGGAGACGAGGACTGTTTTGACGGCGCGCGTGCTGGACTGACAGCTTGTTTCTGTTCTGTTCAGAGAAGCGTTTGAGCCCATGATGGAGAGAGGGGAGCTGGTGGTCCGGTACCGAGCCCGTCGCAGCTACAGCCGCAGGACAACCGAAGCAACACGTGAGTCCTTCCTGTCCAAAAACAACAAACTGACCTTCTGTCAGTCCAGTTTCTTTTAGGTCACAACAAGGAAACTGGTTTTTACCAGGTTCTAAAACTACTGAGGTGATTTCTTTTTAGACGCCCGTCAAAAGGTGGACGTTTTTATAGTCTTTGTCCAACTGTCCAACTGTCCTTTACGTCTGTAAAGCTTTTCTTGTCCCGCTCGTAACTTCTGATCCGCTCTAGATCATTTAACAAGTCTTCATGCACAAATGCATCATCACCCGACAGATTCTTGTTTTTGTCCAGCTCTAAGGTGAAGGTCACAAATCAAGGTCAAAGGATGAACAAGGGCTTTGCTCGTCCAAACCATTGCTATAAATTTCTGTGCACAGTCTGTATGACGCGCTGCATGCGGTCCGGTTCATTCCTGTGACTTCACTGAAGCAGCCGGAGCGTGGAGCTGCACGCCTGAACCTGCACGCAGAAAAGATCACGCTTCCCGTCGTCCGGAGAGACTGGATCTGCCGGATCGTGGCCTCGCGTGGCACATAATGACAGCTCTGTTCCCCCGCGGTCGGAGACAGGAGACGCTTCCTGAGCTCGTTCGGCAGATCAAACAGCCGAGCGCGACTTCAGGCCCTGCAGCTGTGGCAACACAACGCGGGTGTTCAGTGAGCTCACGCTGTTTCATAAAACCACAGCTTTAAGTTAAAAACAAGTCCCTCAGAAAGATTTGCTCCGTGCATGCAGGTGCAGACCACGAGTCCCTCAGCGGCTCTGAGCGCAGCGACGAGCTCAGGTGTCTGCAGGTGAGCCGTGACCTCCTGTCGGAGGTGTCTGCGCCGTCACCCGCCATGCGAGATGATTACTAACAACGCAGGCTCGGGTGTCTCACAGCTGGGTCGCAGTCAAGTCCTGACTCTGTCCCTGGTGCGCACGCCGTGTTCGTCCTCGTGCACGAGTCTCAGCTTGCCAAATCCACGAAGAGGCCGTGAGAACAGAAGAACCGGAGGAAACTGAGCAACGTTTCAGGAAGTGAAATACGACGAGTTCTCTGACTCCATGAGACGGACTCGGTGGGATTTCCTCCTCTGATGCCGACCGGACGTTTTCAGGACCATCTGAGCTCCTCGGGCGCCGTCATGTTGCGACACGCCTGTGAACCGAGCATTTTTGTCCGGCATGTGGCAGACTGATGGTGAAACATCTGGAGGGGGAGGGGGTGTCCTGTCACATCCAGGCTGAGACGTGAAAACAGCTCACCTCCTCAGGCCTGCTCACCCTGCAGAGCACCTTAAACCCCGTCACCTGGTCTCTGGTCACACCTGGAGGTGGCCAGAGACCAGGTCTGGGCGGGTCTGGATCGCTCTGAGTGCAGGTGTGTTTACACGTCGCAGTTTAAACCTCGGCCCATCGTGCACATGACAACAGCTGTCATTCTCTGAGGGTTTCTGAGTGGAGGTTTCCCGTGGAGGTGCGAAGTCGCACGTGCACGACAGGCGGCTGCAGCCAAGAGTGTTTCTGCACAAACAACAGTTGCAATAAATGACAGAGACGAGTGGTTCTTAGGAGCAAAACCAAAAACTTCCTTGGTCCAAAGGAACATTCTGTATTTACTAGTTTGGATGTAACTGTGCACGATGCATGCAGCTAAGCACAGCATCAGGGTTGCCAGATAAACATAAATACAGTACTTTTTAGGTTTCTTTTCCGTGCACGTTCACTAAACACAATACACACCTCATCTGACAACACAATGACAGTTTGGTCAAAATACAGTAACTTTAAAGTGAATATACAGTAGTTCATCATTTCTTATCTGGCAACCCCACTTCCATGTAACCTACTCTTTTAATAGTTCATTCGTCCTAATAAACATTGACAGATATTCAGAGTCGTTCTCATGGAAACGGGGCCTCAGAGATGATCTGGGCACAGTTTACTGCGTTTGATTCGTAGTCTGAACCCAGTCCATCTAGAACCAAAGTCTAGGACCTCCTGCTGGACTGATGCGGTCCCACCTGGACGCCTCGGGACTGGTTTCAGCTGCTGGCTGATTTAAGATAAACAGCAACTCAGGAAGGATCTGAAAGTACCAATTTGTTTGCTCAGCTAAAAGTTTCATCAAACTGTTTTCAGAGTTCAACGATGCTCAGTCAGGTCATCTGGACGGTTTCTTTTGTTGCTGAGACGTTTCATCCTGAATGAGCATGAACTTTGGTGTTTTGGACCACCTTGGCATGTCTGCCTTTAGAGGAGTTGACGGGGGAGAGGGCAGGCCCCGGAGGCCATCTTCTCACCATCAAACTGTTTTTTTCCCACTCTGGGAGTGAGTTGTTTGTGACTCAGTTTGTTTGGTGGCTCCTCAGATAGAAGACGTCTTTCGGACGAAGGACGAAACGTCTCAGCAACTAAAGAGACGTCCAGATGACCTGAATGAACATTGTTGGATTAATGAGCATGAACTTTGGTGTTTTCAGAGTTGTTCTCAAATTAAAATGTTATTTTTATGTGGATTTTATTCATGAAGCATATTACTGCTGGGGGGGGGGGGGAGGGGGGGTTGTTCTGATCGGGTTTGGGCCAGCTGTGGTCACTGTGAGCCTGACGTTACAAACACCTGATCAAACAGACACAATGGCTTTACAGCGACTGTGACGCTGGTCAGTCGACACTAAAATAGTTGACAATGATGATGGACTGAGGACATGTCCAGGAACACCCCCCACCTCCCCTCACACAGTGACAGCTGGACACCCTGTGACCCGGAAATAAAAAGTGGGCAAAGACCATGGATTGATGTTTGGGGGGTGGGACTTTTTACAGCCTGGTGTTCTTTGATGTTCTCCAAAGCTTCGTAATAAATCAGATGAAGTTTACACCTGGTTGTTTTGGGAATCTCTTTTTCCACGACTTATGAACGCTCTCATCCAGAGCTGACTGCTTGTGCTTAAAGCCCCCAGGTAATAGGTCCAAAAAAACCCAGGAACCAGGTCCAAAAACCCCAGGAACCAGGTCCAAATCCAGATACCACACAAAAAAAAAATCTAGGTACTAGGACCAAAAACCCCAGGAACCAGATCCAACAACCTCAGGAACCAGGTCCAAAATCCCCAGGAACCAGGTCCAAAACTCCAGGTACCAGATTTAAAAAAACCCAGGTACCAGGTCAAAAAACCCCAGGAACCAGGTCCAACAACCTCAGGAACCAGGTCCAACAACCTCAGGAACCAGGTCCAAAAACCCCAGGTACCAGGTTCAAAAACCCCAGGAACCAGGTTAAAAAAAACAAACAAAACAAAACCAAAAAAAAAAAAAAAAAAAAAACAGGTACTGTATTAAAAAGAAAATAGGTACCAGGTCCCAAAAACCCAGGAAACAGGTTCAAAAACTCCATGTACCAGATTAGAAAAAAACAGGTACCAGGTCAAAAACCCCATGTACCAGGTCCAATCAGGACCAGACCCGTCCCACTTCTGAGAAAAACACCAGAGAAGCTTGTGTTTTGTTTTTGTCTTATTTTAGTCCACTTCTCCTTTTTCAACCATTTTTTGACACTTTGTTGCACCTCGTGTTCATTTTCAAACTTCGAGTTCGTTTCAGTTCCATGTTTGTTTTGACTCATTGAAAACTTTTGTTCAAGTATTTTAAAAGTTTTAAATATTACAAGAGGAACTCTGAACTAGTGTGTTCAGTAAAGTCATGTTCTTTAATCCAGGGAATAATCCAGCAACGTTCAGTCACATCATCTGGATGGTTCAAAGTGTGTTTGCAGCTTCTACTGTTTTTGAGGCTTCGTATGGAACAGTAATAATTGACTTCCACGTTCAGACGTGGTTCTTTTCCTTCACTACTACCACAGTCTTGTTGTGGTCTGGATCGTGGGTTTTCGCTCTATTTTTACATGTTCTTCATTAAAATGCTTCTTCCTGAGGTTCAAAGACGTTTCTGTGTCTTCAGTGAACAGCCTGGGCATCAGCGATGAGCTGAAACAGAAACTCCAGGACGTGATGGTGGACCGACACAAACTCACTCTGGGGAAGACTCTGGGAGAAGGTAAGGGTTCGTTATCGGCTCTGGTTTTAGTCTTCTCGTGCAGTTTAGACAACGAAGCCTCTGTGTTTCACTCAGTGTGTCTTCACTTCTCTACGACTGACACGAGCAGCACGTGCACGTCACAACTCTTTTGACTTCCACTGAATCTGAGCTAGGTTTGCTCTCAGAGCCTCTTTTTAACTCGTCATGTCCACAACACGAAACTCTTCAGAAACAAAGCAAATGTCTTCGCTTTGCCACAACTAGACACTTTGACACTTCCAACTTGGTATTTACTGTATTTTCCAGCCTATAAGTTGCACCTTTTTGCCAAATTTACATGTCCTGAGACTTATGCACCGAAGCAACGTATTTATAAACTAATTTTTGGCTGAGTTTTCATTCATTCTGACTGAAAATATTCAACACTACCATTTTCAGCCGCTTGATGGCACTCGCGTTGTATGGCATGCCGTTGTGTCTTGTAATAGGTAAAAGTGGTTATTAGTGACTCAATCGGCTTGCCATACAAAGCCACCTTTGTCCAGCTCGCCTGGAGCAACCGTCAAATCAGCTTCATTTCGCTGCGCCGCCCCAGAGAAATACAGCTGAATGGATCACTGAAGTGCATTTATTAAGTAAAAGTTCATCTGAGACACAAATTTACTATAAATTTGAGCAAATTATTGTTTTTAAGTGTTAATCTTGTTAAATTCTTGTTAAAGTCCTCCTGTGCACGCTCCCACGGTCGCTGTTTGGCAGCCAATTGATCTTTGGCACATTTCCAGGTTGATAATAGATGGGACTTATAAGGTGAAACAACATATTTATGGATTTTTTTTTTTTTTTTTTTCAAATTATTAGATGTTTTTGGACTGATGCAGCTTATAGGTTGGAAAATACGGTAATTTTTATTTTGTGTTTGAGGCTTACTTTCTAGTCTTTGTTTCTGCCTGTCTTATTAAGGGCGCCGTCAGGGAGTGACAGACAGGTGTGTGGTAAGCGTGGCAGCACCTCCACAGTTTACACATCAAAATGTCGGCCATTTTGACAGCTCTTAGAACATAAAGGAGTTGTTATCAGGCTGATGTTTCTCCAGAAATCTGATGGAAGGACTTGATCTGCAGACGTGAAGATAAAACAGACGACACGTTCTCAACCCGTCTGCTGATGGTTATAATCTGGTTGTTGTGTGGTGCAGGGTTTGATCAGCCGTTTGGTGTTTCATCTGTCTCCAGGGGAGTTCGGCTCGGTGATGGAGGGGCTGCTGACTCAGGAGGAGTTCGTTCTCAAAGTTGCTGTGAAGACGATGAAAAGTGAGCGAACGCTTCAAACGTTTTCCACGACGCATCCCTTCAGCTCCTCGGCTCAAAAATCAACACGTGCTGGAGACAAATCTCATTTTTTTATAGTCAGAAAACAGACAGAGTAGAAATCAGATGATTCTGAGGGAAAACGGCACGACGTTAAACTCAGGAGCTGAAACTGTCCTTCACATGTCGGCCTGAGTTACCTGCTCAGACCAGTCTCACCTGTAAACCCTCGCTGTTCCAGTTGCCATCTGCACGCGCTCAGAGATGGAGGACTTCCTGCGAGAAGCTGCCTGCATGAAGGAGTTCGACCACCCCAACGTCATGAGGCTTCTGGGTGAGTCTGACAACACCATGTGGGCTGTTCAGCTCTGGTCTGACTGTTGGAGGGTTCTGACGGTTTAAGCTCCACCCACCCGTTGGGTCGTCTCGTAAACCAGATCCAGGTCATCTGGAGTCAAACGACTCGCAGGAAGTTGGACTTTAAACAAGTCAACGGGCATTCAGAGCTCTTTTACAGTCTCAGTTATGGTTTTGATGTTTTATGGAGATTTTACCCCCAGCTGCGTGACGTCGCACTCTGCTGTCTGAGTTCAGTGTTTTCAAACTAACACTTCCTGTTTTAGACCATTTTAAACACATTTTACAGTTAAAACAAAAATGTTTTGGTCTTTTGCCTCTCGCTGCTGTAGGACTACAGTAGTCCCTCGTTTGTCGCAGGGGATCCGTACCCTGAAGACCCGCGATACGTGAAAAATCGCTAAGTAGGAATTGTAGTACAAGTAGTAAGTAGTAGCGTATTTTAATAT
>JARVLU010001196.1:38652861-38680491 GCA_031762415.1 Simpsonichthys santanae | reverse complement strand
ATACTGTATATATAAGGTGTTTTAAACCATTTCCACACTCTTGCAATATTCTAAACAATGTTTCTAAACTCTCATATCTCTAAGAGAGCGCAGCATGTCATGATGTCAGTTCCCTGCCTCCGCTGCTCTCAGCCACCTGCAAGCACTCTTGGCCACGCCCACTTCTACGCCCTGCACAGAGCTCAGCTGCAGCAGGAAGTTTATCCTGCAGTAAGGGCTGCACAGAGGTGCAGCAGGTGCTAAATAATTTAAAATAGTTTAAAATAAAAAGTCATGCTTATCGTTCGGCTCGTCCATCAATCAGCCAGTTGTGCGTCATGTCCAATCTTATTTTGAAAAACCGCGATAAACAAACTGCGAAGTAGGGAAGAGGGACTACTGTGCATCAAATCCTCTCAGACGATGCTCACCCAAACTCTCACTGACTCCCATTATAAATAAATATATAATATAAATAAATAAATAATGACGCTTCGGACAGTTTCTACACGACTTGTAGTTTTTGCACAGCTGCAGTTTGTGGGAGGTTTTGTTTCTGTCTGCCTGTCTTATCAGGAGTGCTGTCAGGCTGGGACAGACACAGCTCTAACGTTTCTTTTGAGATTCTTCTTCTGTTCCTACAACAAAACGTTTCGTCATCTTCGATCATTTCAAAATAAAAGTCTGAAAGTGACGCGTATGGGGTTGAAGGACAAACCTCAGCGCAGATGCCGTGAACCCTGACAGTTCCTCCCTAAACGTGCACTAACTTGCTTCCTGCAGGCGTGTGTCTGCAGACGGTGGAGAGCGAAGGTTACCCGTCGCCCGTGGTCATCCTGCCCTACATGAAGCACGGAGACCTGCACAGCTACCTGCTGTACTCCAGGCTCGGGGACAGTCCTGTGGTCAGTCCATCACCCACACACACAGTTCAGCACAACACCGCCATGTGTCTCCACTCAGGCTCTGACATCATCAAAACGTGACGACTCTTTGTAGTGCGCTCAAACTCATCAAAGCATGACAAGTTTTGATTCAAGCGCTGCCAACGTTTGCTGAGAAACTCAGACTCTAATCGAAACGAGACCCGGACAAAAAAAGCAGCCAAAGGTGCAGCTGAGTGGGAACCTTCCCACAGCTGAAGACAAACTCTGGCGCCGCCTGGGGCCCAGAACTAACACCGGCGCTTGTTCTGTCCCGCAGTTCCTCCCGTCCCAGATGCTGGTGAAGTTCATGACGGACATCGCCCGAGGGATGGAGTACCTCAGCAGCAAGAACTTCATCCACAGAGACCTGGCTGCTCGCAACTGCATGTGAGAACTACTTCCTGTTTTAGCTGTTTCACTTCCTGTCGCTGCTCTTGTCGGGTGAAGTCAGCGTTCCACTTTTTGTTTCTCTGTTTGTTTGTTCCATTTACTTCAAGCTGTTTTAGTTACTCGTGTCAAAATGTTCGGCTCTGTCATGAGACGGCTGCCGTCACTTTTGATTTTATAACTTTTTAATTATTTTACTTTATTTACTAATATTTCCCCAAAGAAATACATCAAGATCTTTTCAAATCTTTTAATTCCAGACTTTAATTTTGTCTTCTTGTCTACTTTTAGCATTTAGCTAACATTCTGCTGCAAGCTGAGCTTTTAGCTAGTGCTTTACTGCTTTCAGCTATTAGCTAGCCGTTTGCTAAGTTTAGCTTTTAGCTATGTTCTGCTACTTTTATCTTTTAACTAGTTTTTTTGTTTTGATTTTGGCTGCTTTTTTATATTTTATCATGCCTTTTGCTTCCGTTAGCTAGTCTGCTACTTTTATTTTTTAGCTACCAGTTTGCTACTTAAAATTTTTTAGTGTTAGTTTTTTTTTAATTAGCTAACCTTTTGTTGCTTTTAGATTTAGCCACATCCTGCTGCATTTATTTTTAGCTGCTGTTCTTTTTTTTTAATAATTTTTGCTACTTTTAGTATTTAGCTAACATTCAGCTACTTTAGTAAGCCTTTCCATGTGTTAAAGTTTTAGCTGTAGTCTTTTGCTTCATTTAGCAATTCATTCATTTAGCAACTTTTTGCTAGTTTTTTTTATTTTATTTTGGTTACTGTTCTTTTCTTGAGCTAACCTTTTATTTTTAGGTTTAGCCTTTGCAGCTACATTTATCTTTTAGCTTCTGTTTGATTACTTTTAGCTACTGTTCTTTTCTTATTTAGCTAATCTTTTGTTACTTTTAGGTTTAGCCTTTGCAGCTACATTTATCTTTTAGCTTCTGTTTGATTCATTCATTCTGTTCTTTTGATTAGCTAGCCTTTTTTTGCTTCTAGGTTCAGGTACATGTGACTACATTTGTCTTTTAGCTTATATTTGATTACATTTAGCTGCTGTTCTTTTTTATTAGTTTTGGCTCATTTTGTTTAGCTGCTCAGTTTTGGCTTTTTTCTACCGTCGCATCAGGATTAAAGCAGATTTTCTGAAAGAAGTAAAACTGCAGAACGTTTCCATAGTTGGTGTAAAAACGCTGATTTCTTTGAGCTTTTTCTGGCAGGTGGTCTCGTCTTCTGGTGGCGAATCAGCCGAAACGTCTCACTTCCTGTGGTGCGGTTCCGTGACTCTGGTTTGTCTTCTGTCCCTCAGGCTGGATGAGAACATGAACGTCTGCGTGGCCGACTTCGGCCTTTCCAAGAAGATCTACAACGGGGACTACTACAGGCAGGGCCGGATCTCCAAGATGCCCGTGAAATGGATCGCCATCGAGAGCTTAGCCGATCGGGTTTACACCTCCAAGAGCGACGTGGTGAGGTTCTGATCAGCTCGCATTTAGCTCCTTTGAAGATTATTCCATCTGATTTGAAGCCAAAATCTTTGCTGCTTATTCCTAAATCAGAAATTACGTTTGCTGTCAAAACCCCGAGTGAACGCTGAACGATCGCCGAAAACACTGAAACGGAGTTAGGGAAGCTAAATAAAGGAAAATACTAGCTAAATGCCAAGCACTAAAAAATGTTAGCTAAAAGTTAAAAGTAGCAGAAGCCTAGCTAAAAACATCAAATTACCAAAAGTATCAAAAGGCTGACTTGAAGCTAAAAGTAGCAACAGGTCTAATAAAATATGAATGGAGCAACATATTAGCTAAAAGTAGCAAAACAGCTACATAAAAGCAGCAGAAAGTTAGTTGAAAGCTCAAATTAGCAAAAGGTTAGCTTATTCTAGCAAACGTCTAGCTAAAAGTTAAAATATGAAAAGGGTAGCTAAAAGTAATAGAAGTCTAGCTAAAAGTATCAAAAACTTAAAATATGAAAATGATAGCTTAAAGCTAAAATAACAAAAGTGGAAAGTTGCGCTAAAATCTAATAGGAACAAAACATGTGCTAAAAATAGCTAATCATTGGCTAAAATGCTGAGAGTAGCAAATAGCCAAACCTAAAATGTTCGGCTAAAAAACATTTTAACAAAAGAACCCACTCCCACCCAAAAAAATAAAAATAAGTAAAAAAGACTAAAAGCAGCAAAAGCTTATCTAAACGTCCAGCTAGAAGTCAAAGAAGCAAAAGGTTAGCTGAAAGCTAAATATGTCTAAATAGTTTCCTACAAACTTTAGAGACCTGGTTGTTCGTCTTCGTTTAAAGTTTGTTGATAATTAATTTTGTCGTCATGTGACGTCCAAACCCCACGAGGCTCTGATGTTTCAACAAGAGTCTAAATGAATTTAAGGTTCAGTCCTCCTGTCTGTCCTTAGTGGTCGTTTGGAGTCACCATGTGGGAGATCGCCACGCGGGGGCAGACGCCGTACCCCGGGGTGGAGAACAGTGAGATTTACGACTATCTGAGACAAGGAAACCGTCTCAAACAGCCTCCGGACTGTCTGGACTCCATGTGAGTGTCGTCTCCTTCACAACACACGACCATGAAGCCTTAAACGCCGGGTTCATGGTTCTGACCCGTTCTCTGTGCTCTGCAGCTACTCCTTGATGTTCTCCTGCTGGCTGCTGAGTCCCAAGGACCGCCCATCCTTCGAGACTCTGTGCTACGAGCTGGAAAAGGCCCTCGAGGACCTGCCGGATCCCCAGGACCCAGATGAGATCCTTTACGTCAACATGGACGAATCTCCCATGGACCTTGGGGCCGTGGGCGGTCGCGACCCCATCAGAGGTCCGTCACCGCTCTTCCTGAAGGGACTGGAGTCCGTGACCACGGCCGAGGTCCACCAGCCCAACCGCTACGTCCTCTGTCCGCAGCACGAGACCAACCGAACCCTCTGCGAGTCCCTGGAGAGTCTGGACATGCCGGTGTCGTCCTCCACGGCCACGCTGCCTCTGCAGCCGTCCCGCCACGACACACCCAACTGCACCCCGACCTCCGAGCTGCTGGAGGACCAGGACGGCTCAGGAAAAATGCCCTGGCAGTGAACAGTGAACTCTTAACAGAAACCACTGCCAACATGTGCTGTCCAAGTCCAAGAGTCCTGCAGAGACCTCCAGAGTCCTGCAGACCTGCAGAGTGTTGCTACTGACTGCAAGAAGCGTTGTGCCTCACCAAACATGTTTTTGCACAAAGGAAGTAAAAGTTGCTCTTTTTAAAACTCAACTTTGCTACGACGAGCACATTTCTGAGTGAGACCTCTAAGGGTCTGACGGACCCTGATCAGACCCTGAACAGCTGACTGAGACGGGTCACACCTGGCAGTCAAATCCATCCATCCTTTTCTTCAACCGCTTCAACTTTCCGTGTCAAATGGACCTGGTGTGCGTCTCCAGCAGCCACCGTGAGAAGCGGGGGACACCATGGACCTGTCTCCGGTCCCCCACATTTGTCAGCTGTTTAATCCCAAAACATTTTAGCGTTTGGACGTCGAGCCCCGTCGCACAGAGGTGCTGTCAGGTCTGCGGATGGTTCTGTAATATACCAACACAGAACGATCTGAGTCAGGTGTTTGTTGTTGTTTACTCTCCTAATGAGACATGGGAGGAGTCAGATATTATCAACGTAAAGAGCTGAAGGTTTTGTCTGTAAAACCAGTAAAGACCCGTCAGCTGTGTCTGGGTTTGTTCAGGTGAGAGTAATTCAACCCAGCTCTGCTCTGATTGATGTTCTGTGATTGACAGCTCGTTAACGCCAATAATGACCATTGTGAGTCCACACCGGATCAACCTTAGACTGACCCGAACATCATCCTGTGCTCCTCTGATCCAGAAAAAAACGTCACGTTTACTGAGACAATTCTGTTGACGTGTTCATTTAAACCTTTAGCAGAAATCTAAACAAATCACGTCGTTTCTTTAGAAGATGGATGTTTATCTTAAATTGTCAGCAGCGGAGGCGTTTTTAACCCCGAGTCGTCCAGTCTCTGCTGCTCGGCTCGGGTTCAGACTAACAAAGACCTGCAGATAAAGGAGTCCAGGCAGGGTTGCCAGATGTACTTTAATTACCGCATTTATTCAACAGCTCCACAGTTTATTACGATGCACCTTAAACCATTTTTAAAAAGCTCAAATATACGACCGTTTTGACATTTACATTATCTCCCAAAAAACTTTTTATTTATATGAACACTCAATCTGCAATCGGATCGGACCTTAAGCACACCAGATCCACAACCCTCCTCCTCACTATGCAAATGTTCCCTAATCGCACCCCATTTTACCCCCCAACCCCCACCTCATGGTCGAGAACGCTCACACACGTCAGTTTGGGTCAAAATACGATTGTTGTGTTTCATAGTTTTCTGTCTGGCAACCCAGGGACCACCTATCATCGCCCACGGAGGCCGTTCCCAGAGCCAGGTGTGAACAGAACCTCCGTGTTTTGAGCAATAAAACAACAAACTCTGTCAACAAGCGTGTTTTTAAAGCTGCGAGCTGCTCAGACGCTGCCACAGACAGAACCGACCGACGGCGCGACCCACTGCTTCTGACGGAAAATAAACCTCATTTCATCTTGAAGCGTCAACTTTAAGATTTATTGTAAGACAGAGTTGTAAAATATTGAGACTTTTTTAAGCAGAAGTATTTTTTTAGTCATAAAGTTTATAAAACGCTCCTAACGTGGTACAACACTCGGGGATCTCCTCGGAGCGTCGTTCTGATATTTCTGTGTCCGAACTCAGAAACCAGAGGCTTCGTCTGGGTCTGAAGGTTCTGCTGACACCACAAAGGTTCAGCTAAAAGAGGTACAGGTGGTGAAACCCAGCAGAACCTCCAGCACTGTGTTCCTCCACAGTTTAGATGCTGAGGTTTGATTTTGTACAACTTTGCACTAATGTTTTATATTATTTTGTTTGAATTGTGTTTTTTGTAAATTCTGCTGAAGTTCTTCATCAAAACGGTTCAGCCCGACAGAAACGACGCAGGTCCTGCAGGTTTTGTCTGTAAATAATCTGAAGTTGTGAAATCATGGTTCTTTCTCGTGTCCTGGGAGTTGTCGAAGTTCTGCGCTGTAAATCAAATCTGATCCCAGATCAGGATACGGCACGGCAGCCGAACCAAACGCAGCCTCCAGCTGCACTTGGAGCTTCTCTTGCTCCTGAATGAATGACCTGAGTTGAGGAGCAGAAAAAGAGCTGCGTTTCTTTGTGAGCATCAAAAGGTACAAGCAGTTCAGAAACTGTCGGTACGGTTGTTTACGTCATGAGGATTTTTATGTTTTTTACACCTTCCAGTACAAATTTAAACAAGTTTTAGGATTTAACGCAGCTCAGCCTTAAATCTGAGGATTTCTTTACCAAGTGCCTTCAAAGACCCAGTATTTTCTCATGAATGTTGTGTTTTTACTGCACCTCCTGGTGTTTTATGGTATTTTTTAGGGAATATTGAACTTTGTTTTTTTATGGCCCCAGCCAGCATCTGTTAGCATTTTTATACAGTTTCTACAAAATTTTCACAAATGAAATAAATACATTTCAACATCTTTTCTGAGACAATTTTATTCTTATTCATGACAAATGTCTAAATGACATGTTTATGAGCCACGAGCGCTGCAGGTGGGTTAGCATGGTTAGCATAGCAGCAGGTGATTTAGCATGGTTAGCATGAGCAGCAGGTGGGTTAACATGGTTAGCATGAGCAGCAGGTGATTTAGCATGGTTAGCATGAGCAGCAGGTGGGTTAGCATGGTTAGCATGAGCTGCAGGTGGGTTAGCATGGTTAGCATGAGCAGCAGGTGGGTTAGCATGGTTAGCATGAGCAGCACAGCAGGTGGGTTAGCATGAGATGCAGGTAGGTTAGCATGGTTAGCATGAGCAGCAGGTGGGTTAGCATGAGCAGCAGGTGGGTTAGCATGAGCAGCTGTGTGTGAAATCAAAAGTGGATGTAGGAGATTTGAACGTCGCCTTCGATCTCCAGCTTGTCGATGTCACTAAAAGGCATTCGGTGGGCGAAGTCGAACAGGTGCTGCCCGTTCACGAACACCTTAAAGCTCTGGTTCCCACAACAAATCGACATCTGAAACACAAACCATGAACTCAGCCACAGAGAAAACCAAAGCACAACGTATCAGATCAATACAGACCTCGGACAGACTGGTTGAGTACGAGTTACATAACCAGTACAGGTACACACAGCTACAACCCAGTTACATACATAATAATGCTCTGGTATGCAGCAGCTACCTACATATACCCAACAAGTAAGTTTGTTATTCAACTGGTACATGTTACCTTACGTCAGGGGTCACCACAGAGAACTAACTCACACACAGACGTGACAATTGTTTTTACACCAGATGTCCGTCCTGACGCAACCACCGAGCTACCGCAGCCCTCTGTGTGGAGCAGGGCTGCCATCTGGGGTGCCCGTGGGAGCAGATGGTGGGGGTTAAGGCCTTGCTCAAGAGCCCAGAGTGGGGCAAATGAGGGTGGAGGCAGGTGTGGGTGCCTCATCTTTCCCACCCACCTTTTTTTTTTGTTGTTGTTGATGTCAGTTCGGGGAGTTGAACCGGTGACCTTCCGATCACAGGCTCACCTTCTCTAACCTCTGTACCACCACTCCCCCCTTACATGTATCATGTAAGTACCAGTAAATAAAATACAATCTGGTTGTTGTAGAAGTACCTGGTACATAGTAGGTACATACCAGGAGTGTAATTGCTTTGTATCAGGCACATAATCAGGTACATAGTAGGTACACACAAGCTGCATACCTGTTACTTAACCAAGTACTCAGATACTGGTTATATACCTTGTAATTTACTGGTACATATAGTTTCCTACCCACTACTTGGCCGCTAAGTATCAGGTATACAAGAACAGGGTAACAAGTACCAGGTCTGTAACAAGTACCTGATATTAGTTACCTTGTATTTAGGAGCTGAGTACCTGTTACTTATCTGGTACATACCAGGTGGTACTTTTTATTCATAATACAGCCTGGTCATCGTATATACCTGATAGGTAAGTACTAGGATTGTTATTGCTACATACCAGATACTTTACTAGATACATATGTATCGGCTGCGTACCTGGTAAGTTCCTGGCATTTACCAGTTAACTACAGTATCTGTGACACGCCTGTTACTTGGTACTTACAGGCTGTGGTCATGGTACTAAACAGCTGTACCTGGTAAATACATGGTACATAATACTTTGTTATAAAACCCCTATGTCATTGATACGTAGTAGGTAAGTACTAGGAGTTTAATTGCTACATACCAGTTACATACGTACTGGTTATGCACCTTCTATTTACCTGGTCACTGGTAGTTACACAACTGGATTTACCTGCTGCCCACCACCGGCTGTAATAAGTATTGTTGTGGATGAAGTATTCAAATACAAGATAAACGTGTGGGAAGTTTCCTACATCAAAGTACTGTCCCTCCATGAAGGGGTTCACGCAGAGCTCTCGGTCTTCAGCGCCCCACGTCTCTCCAGTCCTGTTGTTCCTCACCACCACGCCTTCCTTCACCCTCGGGTTCATGTGGAAGGCGATGTCTCGGGTCCGGCTTACCACCAAGTTGATCCCCATTCTGCAACTCAAGGTGCGTTAGTTCTCGTTCGATGCAGCGGCTGCAGCGCTCGCACCGACCAACACACACCTGGTGGCTCCATAAGGAACCATGCCTCTGATGACGATGGTTCTCTTGGGGTACATCCCTCCTGGGATCGTGCTGCGGTACGGCACAGGCTTAAAAACACACACATCAAAACTTTTTACTTCAAACATCAAATATTTAACTACAGGGGTGTCGTAAGAGGAAAAGAGCGAGAAGGGCGTTGGTGTTTTGTGCAGCAGCCAGAGACGCAGCACACCCTCTCTCCACCAGGTCCTGCTTTCAGGGGTTCACTCTCTGAGGAAGACTGGAGGACCTGCACGCACGGATTTACTGCGAGCAGGACACGAGGAGCCGTGTGTCTTTGCTGTTACAGAAACATGGCTGGAGCCGTCCACCCCCGACTGCGCTGCGGCTGCGCACGACAGAGCGGAGTCTCATCTGTGACAACATGTTTGTTGCTGCACGACATGGCTGCGTCACGTGTGTCGCTGCTTTTCCATCATCGTGGTTCAGTTCATCTCAGTGGTGCTCCCTGCCTGAGCTGTGGTCTCACACAACCTGTGTGTTGAGTGTAACGTGTGTATTTAATCAGTGTTACTACGTGGGAGGTACTTGTTTGTACTAATTCATCCTACTTGCACAGTTTTATTCCACCACATCGTTTACTATATTTATTTTGGACCTTGTAGAAGCTCTACCTCTTTTTCACTCTTTTGTGTTTTACTCTTGTTACATACATTTTTTTTTTTTTTGGCGTTTCCAGATGGTTCTTCTCATCCTGAGCATTTCTTTGCATTGTTGACCTGAATATGTCAAATAAACAATAAACTAAAATAAAATAAAACTCTTTGCCACCGGGATGAGTCGACGTACTCTCTTACAGTTGGGATGTCAGACCAGACTGGATCTGACTCCTTTTGTTCTGGTTTGACAGATTAAAAAAAAAAAATCTATTTATTTTTCTTTGAACATGAAACAACAAAAAGAAAAAGACAAAATGGAGAACGAACCTCGACCCCCACCCCTTCCCTCCCACACCGGCTCAGTCACCCACACACATGTTTCTGTGTGCAGCATGACAGGCCGTGTGTCCCGTGGTTCATCAGATTCATTTTAAATTCACCAGAGTCAAACACGTCTGGAACACAACGATGGATCTGGTGACGTTGCGTTCTTTATGTCTGTCTTGGTGAATAAATAAATCATCTTGAACAAGAAGATCAAACAGAAGTGATGTTGGTTCAACTTCCTCCGTCTGTTAGGACAGGTACGATTAGTTAACCTGATTCAAGATGGCCGTCACAGCTAAAGAACCTTAGCCACACTGATTTGGCTTTAACTCGTTTTTTTACTGATTGCTGTTTAATAAAACAAGTTTTGATGTCCTCAGATGACTTCAGATGTGAATTCATGCTAAATAAATAAATAAGTTAAAACTTACAGATGTTGAGCTGATGTGTGGTAGTAGCTGAGAGTCCTCCCCAACAAATACTCTGAGCTCCAAATCACTCTCAAATTACTACATTCACAGAGGAATATTTACCACGTGCAACATGTTGAGCACCTGGTGAACAGATTATTATTCTGAACATGGGATGCGTGTTCTGGGACATTGGCAACATGCTTATATCAAATGCATCATGTGTTTTTTCTCCCCACGTTGAGAATCTGAATCAGTGGTTCCAAAAGTTGGAATCAGGACCACGAGGTAAATGCAACTCGTCCAGTCCCGTGGTGGAGCGACGAGGAGAGCAGCATGTGGTGGGACTGGAAACGTGAAGTTAAACGAACCGTTCTGGTGCGAGGCGGCGTCGGGACGTGACAAAGGTCACGCTGAAAGATGTGACGCCAAGTCAAACTCCAAGATGGCCACCACCACATACATATGTATAAACTGATCTCACCCCTATCATTTCAACAAACTACGCTTTCTACTTCTTAAATGTATAAATTTGCGGTTTAAATTAAATAAATATAAAACACAACTTAACTCACCGGGTTGTACACTGGTTGTCCATCCAGGCCCTAAAACCAGATTAAGAGGTACAGATTAAATGAAATTACAGATAACGTGTAAAAAAATAAAAATAAATAAATGAATAAAACATCCATGATGTGCTGGAGCTGAGTTTACCAGCAAGTGTGAGCCTGGGTATTTATTAATCTGTGTCATTTTCACATTAGTAATATAATAATAATAATAATAATAATAATAATAAATAACTTGAATAAAAGCCTGATAGAAGTGAAGGAAAACATTTATTTACCCCCACGTTGCCCCCGGGGCCTCCTGGATGTCCACCCTGCAGAGAACCAGGTGATTATTGTGCAGTACTTTAAATGGTTACCGTATAATTTGAATATAAGAAGTGTTTGTTACCCTCATGCCCCCTCCTGGAAACTAAACACCATCCAGCCAACACCACCCATCATCCATCCATCTATCATCCAACCAGCCATCTATCATCCAACCACACAACCATCATTCAACCATACATCCATCAATCCATTCATCATCCATCCATCATTGATAAACCATCTATCCATAATTCAGCCATGCATCCATTATCCAACCATCCATCTATCATCCATCCACCATGCAACTCTCCATCCATCATCTAAACACTATCCATCCATCCATCATTCAACCATCCAAACATTGTCCATCCATCATCCATCCATCCATCATTCATCCATCATCCATTCTCTGGTTCTGGACTCAGGTCTTGGGGGCAGCATCCTGAGCAGGGAGTTCCAGACAGCCACCTCCTCCAGCTCTTCTAGGACTCCAAGATGTTCCCAGGCCTCAGCTGACCTGGGTCTACCCCAGTTGGACATCCAGGGAGCATCCTTACCAGATGTTTGAACCACCTCAACTGGCCCCTCTGGATGTGGAGGAGCAGCGGTTCTACTCTGAGTCTCTCCTGGAGAACTAAACTTCTCACCCTGCCTCTAAGGAAGAGTCCAGCTGCCCTGCAGAGATCCACTGCAGAGATCCACTGCAGAGATCTACTGCAGAGATCCACTGCAGAGATCTACTGCAGAACCCATGATCTGGCTCTTTCAGTCACCACTCAGAGTTCACAGCCTTGGGTGAGGGAAGGAACATAGACTGGCAGGTAAACAGAGAGCTTCTCCTTGCAGCTCAGCTCCCTCCTCACCACCACAGACCGGCACAGCTTTCACATTACTGTCTGTTGATCTCACACTCGTTCTTTGCTCATTCGTGAAAAAAAACTCCAAGATGCATGAACTCCTCCACTTGAGGCAGAACCTCAGTCCCAACAAATCCACTCTTTTTCTACCAGGGATCAAAGTGAACACAGCTGTGAGCGTCAAGTCTTGAATTTCAGCCAAACACTTAAAAATAGTTGGGAACAAAAATAAAAGACAGTGGATTTAATGGTTTCAGGTGACACTGATGACGTCATCAACACCTTAAACCAAAGTCAAATGAAACCTGTTTTTCAGCACAATGCCACATTCGGAGCGAACGGTCAGGAGCTTCCCAGACGTCAGGACTCACCCCCATCACATTGATGCTTTGGACGGAAACATCTCCTGAAATCTGAAGCGCCCGGACTCGCTCCGCCGGGATACGATGTGGAAACGTGAAAAAATCCTTCCCGTTGATTTTAATCTGAAACAGAATCAAGTCAGAACGAAACGCAGTGAAACACCAGTCCCACTGTTGGCATTGAATTTATTCATAAAGCTACAGAATATTTAAAGACATGTTAAAATGTGACAAAGCAGCTTCGCCCTCAATCTCCAACATCAACTTCCTTCTCTCAAGCCCAACAGGAAATGGGGACTTTTATTTTGTAATAATCTAAAACCGACAAAATGGTCGATGTTTTAATTTTACAAACTGTGCATGAAAATTACAGATATAACGTCAAACGTTGCTTGTTAGGGTTACCGTGGTATCCACATACTTGAGTCTGTCACTCCCTGACAACACTTAAAGGGAACAGGACCGCGGAATAAAAAGTAAGCCTCAAACGAACAGTCGCTGCGTGAAAACTTTACGTTGTGCAGAAAACGTTCCTGAACCTTAACGAACCGAAGCGTCTGGTCAGATTTATGTGGAGAAAAGACCCAACGAGAGTTGAAGAGAGTTTGGGTGTTCGAGCCGTGCACTCTGGGAGGATTTCAGAGAAAACTGCAAGTCGAGCAGCAGAGAAAGACGCACCGGGTGAACAAAGATGTTTCGACCATGACTGTTTCTGCTGAGAGGACGCCACCTCATGGCAAAGACCTAAATCCTGGTCTACAAACCAGAACTGCTAATCAGTTTAATTCAGTTCAAAATTACTTTATTAATCCCAAAGGGAAATTAAATGTTGTTGTAACTCGTTATCCTCATTTCATTACAAGATGTTGTAGATGCTGATGGTTGTAGGCAGGAAGGATCTCTTCTAAAGGTCCATCCCATAGTGGATCTAAAAAAATGGCCACAGATACCATTCGATCCATCCACCCAGACTCAGTTTGCCTCACGGCTCCCTGGGCTACATGATCGCCCAAATGCCAGGCAGAGCGCCTCCCAGAGCGATGGCCACGCCTCCCAGCAGCCTGCCAAGTTCATTGTCGCTGCTGACAGTCAGTTGCAGGTGTCGGGGGATGATCCCAGTCCTGCTGTCATGAGTCATGTTTTCTGCCAGTTCTAGCATCTCAGTGGTCAGACACTCGAGCACAGCCGGCAGGAAGACGGGAATGCATCCACGGAGCCTCCTTTTCAACTCATTTGAAATTTGGGGCTGTAGCTGAGATATTTGAGCTTTGAGATGTTAATCGGCAGCGCCTGATTGTAAAAACCACCTTGTTGCCATGGTTACGCATCATATCAAATGTCCAGAAGTACAAAAGTTTCAGTAAAGATCCTTCCAGCTGCACAGCGTCTGATACCAGAGGAAACAATCATCCAAAACAGAGATTTACACCCAGAAAAAGAGGAATTAAAGTTCTCAAAAGCAAAATCTCAGAATAAATGTAACAGAGTTACTCCTAGAAATCAATTTCTATCAATTTAATCATCAATTCTATCAATTTAATCAACTCTGTAGGTCTCAAAAACCTGGAGCACTTGAAGCAAACACCTAAAAACAAAACTTCAGTGGTTGGGGAGGTGGACGCAGCAACCACAGCGTTTTAGAGAAGGCTGGCGCCTAAAGACGGACAGGCGAAGAAGCTTTTGAGGCCTTTTCCTTTTTGTTCCAGAAAAAGGTTTGAAGCTTCAAAGACTCAACGCTCCACCTCATCAGTGACACCTAGTGGTCAGCTGCAGTTACTGCAGACACCATCATCCTGGATTCCAGATCCAAAGCAGAACCAGCTGGTTTGTAGCAGCTGTCTGGACAGAGAAACAAGTGTGTGCATGCATGTGTGAGACCTGGTATCCCTGTGAGGTGACCACGACGACCATTTCAAAGTTCTTCCCCTTGGAGAAGGGCATGCTGTGGATCTTCTCCTCCGACCCCCAGGTTCCATCCTGACACGAGTTGAAAACCACTCTGTCTCTGCCGTCAAAGCGAGGGTTGAAGTGCAGGGCGACGTCGCTGGACTCCGACTCTCCACAGAGCAGGTTGATGAAGAACCTGTCAGAAAAACCCAACGTCAGGTTCCACGTTGGTGTGGAAATGCAAACAGAGCAGGCGGGGCGCAGAAATACCAGCGGGCGTCGTGAAGAGATCTACTGAGTTAAACGTGTTTACATTCGATTAAAAAAAGAGGCCGTGCTCGTTTTGAGGTTACACAAGGTGCAGCCTCGACGTTCCCACAGAGTCAGAAGGTTCATGATGATTCATGAAGACGTGTTCCCACTTGGGCCCGGCGGGCGTTACCAGTGGGTTTAAAAGTCGTTTGTTGGTTTTCAGGGCCCTCCACAGCCGAACACCAGACTGGGCCGCAGAGTTTGGGTCTGTGAACCAGGACGACCCCTCAGATCCTCTGGTTCTTCTCTTTTAGCTGTTCCACTGACCAGAACAAGATCTTTTGTTGATTCTATCCTGATGCACGCGCGATAATCCAGGTAGAAAAATCTAAATCTAACATCAAGGACAGATTAAAAAAATTGTTGAAACAATTCGTCTTTAACATTTAGAGAAACGATGGTTTGAGAGAGGAGTGAAGGAGGTCATCTTTGTGAAGAGAACCCGTCCATCATTAAATGGGGGCGGAGCCTCCGTGTCCAACTCACTCAGTCATCTGTGAATAGCAAGCGGTCATCAGGCACTAACGATCAGTCGTTAGGCTGATGGTCCTTTATCATGAACAGCTAGTTCTGGATGTCACCAACAAGCTGGTTGATCCACCATGAGAAGATATTTATCAAACTGAGTTTGTTGCAGCTCCTCAGACTGAAGAAGTCTTTTGGATAAAAGATGAAATGTTTCAACAACAAGAATCTGAGGACCTGACTCAACTTTGTTAGATTTTGTTGATTCTGCTTTCAGGAGCACCGAGCCTGAGTCCTGCTGGGGGGTCTGGGGTGGGTCCTTGATCTGGACTCTTTTAAACGTAGACCAAACCGGTTTGGTTGAGCTTTAACAAAGGATTCTTTCATCTTATACAACATATTTTTTATTATATTGTTTTAGGTGCAAAGCACATTAAATTACATTTTAATGGTATGAAAGTTGCCATAGAAATAAAGCTCAGGTTGGTCGAACCTCTACATTTGTGATTTTCCCTCCCGGGGGCATTTCCCTCAAAACAAATCAAATTTTCTTGGCTGGTGTTTTGGAATAAAAGGGACGCGCTTCGATCAGAAACAGGAAAAGGACTCAGAGTTCATTTACCGTATTTGTCGGACTATAAAGTGAATTAAGCTAAACTAAAACATTGTGACAGATTTTGAGCGCTGTGCATCCAATCAGTTCGAGGTCAGTAAGCACAACAGAATTAATACGTGCACCTGATTATAAATCTCACTGTTGATTTTTGATAAAATAAAGGATTTTAAGTGCTCCTTATAGTCTGAAACATACGGTAGTCTCCCCTGTGGTTGTTTACTTCCTGTTTGAGAGGTAAACATGGAGGCAGGTTTGTTTATTCTCACGTTTCAGCAACAGGCAGCTCGAAGTGATTCATGTAAACACTTAAAACAACGTGAGAGTAGAAATAAACAATAAACTCAAAGAAAGATTTAAAACTACAGACGCTTAAAGAAAGAACGTCATAAAAGAGAGATCACATTTATTATAGTTATGTTAGTTCTGTGCTCGAGTCATCAGCGAGGAGATTTTAACAAACATTATTGATCTTTTATTAACAATTTATTCACAGTATGTTTCGGACTATAAGGCGCACGTAAAATCCTTTAATTTTCTCAAAAATCGAGTGCACCTGATGTATCACTTCTGGTTGAGTTTACTGACCTCAAACTTATTTTATGTGGTGCAACTGAACAATGTTGAGTTATTGTGAACGAGTTGAATAAAGTTTGACTTATCTAATTGTTTTGTTTCACTTAATGCACCTTATGATCTGGTGCGTGTTATAGCCCAAAAAATATGGTAATAAGGCAGGCTCATTGTTTCCACAGATTAAATATTTTACTTTTATCCTTTCAGCTCAATGTGTTGTTTTACTTAACACTTTTAAGTCAAATCCAACTTTTATCAGTTTTATCAACTATTAAAAAAATCAACTTTGCTTCTGAACCTTTAAAGAACTTTTGATAAACTTTTTTTTTCTCAAGTTTTTGAACATTTATTTAAAAATTGTTGATTTTTGGTCACTTGTTCAACAAAAACTCAGAAAATAATGAACCTAAATGTACCGTAGTTTCTGCTGTATAAGTCGCACCAGTCCAAAAATATCTAATAAAGTGGACCAAAAAAAAAAAAAAAAAAAAAAAAAAAAAAAAAAAAAAATTTCGCTGTATAAGTCGCACTTATTTTGCGTCACCGCTGACACCTGAGAAAGGTGGGCTGGTGTTGCACTAAAAATCGATTAGCGGGGGTAATGTTCCCTGCGAGGGAGGAATCCACCACCGCTGTGCGGTTGTCCCTTCTGCCGGGTTGAATCCCCTGGACAGACTGCACGTACCCCACCTGTTTACAAATTTCCTTTCTGCTGCTCAATTACCATTTTGAGCTGCATATTTTTATTACCTGCAGTTTGTAATCTGCAAAATAGGATTTTCTGTTTGGGGACAATGAATTAACATTTCAAGCATCAGACAAAAATTACATTATGAATATGGAAAAAAAATACACACATTAGTTGCTTGTGTCCAAGTTGCAGGACTTGGAAATTTATGCAAAAAGGTGTGACTTATATGCCAGAAAATATGGTAATCTGAAACGTTTCCTCTATTTAAATCTCTTAATGCTCATTTCAATCCAGATTCATGTGTCAAACTGCTGCCGGCTCACCTGGTGATGTCTTTATGGACGGAGCCCTGGATGCAGACGGACGAGCCGTCCCTCAGGCCTCCATGAATTGGACCGAGATACGGGATTCTCTGCACAGAACCAAACAATCAGAACCATTTATAAACGTCCGCCATCATAAACTGCAAGAATCAAGGTGGATGCGTTGAATGAAACAGAAAACAAAAGTCTGTTTTTAATCATTCACACTCTGTAGTTTTATTCTGAAACTTTTTGCAGAAGTTTGAACTTTTATTGTGAAACGAGCCTCGACCTCAGAAACAAGTCAGTTTGAATCAGAAAAGAGTCGGAGCTTATTTTAGCACCAACACGAACATCGAGGGATTAAATCCAGGCGCGTTTCAGATCATTTCAGAGGTACGAGCCTCGTCAGTGGTGGGAGCAGGAGGTACTCACCGGGTTGTGAACGGGCTGAGGTCCTGCAGGAACCACAAACATGACCGCTGGTGGTGAGATGGGAGACCAGAGGGCAGGAAAACAAAAGCTCTGCAGGACGTCTGACTTTATACAGGTGATGAGGGAGGAGCCCGAACCCACGCTGCGTCATCAAGTTTACTTTGGAGGCACCCGATGACCTTTGACCCTGCAGAGGAGTGTTCCTCACACAAAAGGGCAGCGTCTTACCTGCCAACATCTGCTGCTGGCAGCGAGGGACGCCTGTACCTGCCCAGGAGTCCAGTGGTCCAGGGACACAGAGACAAACATCCATTCACTGTCTCTCACATCTAGAGACAGTTCAGAGTTACATCAGCCTAACGTGCATGTTTTTGGTCTGTGGGAGGAAACCCACGCTGCACAAAGAGAACATGCAAACTCCACCCAGAAAGGCCGGGAGGCGAACCTGTGACCTTCTTGCTGAGGCAACAGCTCAGCTCACTGCGCCACCGTGAAGCTCAATTCTGGGCTTTTGTCTTTTAGGCTGAGTCAGATTTAATTCCTGTTTTACTCTTTAGTTTCTTCCTTAAAAAAAAAAAAAACTGTTTTGTACTTCTTTACCTGGTTATTCATCAAAATGTTCAGCTACATCTGGAATAACGTGCTGACTTCAAATTTTTACAATATTTTTAGTTTTTGAATTATTTAACTTTATCTGCAAACATGTTCTTAATATAAATACAGATAATTTCAGTTCATTTAAAAACTCTCCTCTGAAATCAGCTTAATTAAATTGGCTCCATTTGTTACTTTTAGCTTTAGCTATGGTTCATTTTAGCGTTTAACATCGCTTCAGATAAATTTTAGCTACAGCATCGCTTCAGTTAGCTTTTAGCTGCATTTTATGCCCATTTAGGTATGTTTTTGCTAATTGCAGCTTTTAGCTACTGTTTGGTAACATTTGTGTTTCTAACAGTTTCTCCTCTTTAGCTACTACTTTGACGATTTTAGTTATAACCTCAATAGCACCCTCTCTTAACCTTTAGCTATTATTGTGCTGATTTTAGCTTCTGCTAAGCTTGTTTAGCTTTAGCAGTTCAGGCCATTGATCAGCCGTCATTTGGCTCCCAGAGCTGTTCAGAAACCTCTTGTTAAATTTATCCAACATTTGTGGCGCAGAAAATAAATGTTAGAACAACTTTAAACCGTGAATGAAGTTTCGGCTGTGAAACCGTTCTTTGTTCCGGTGATGAAAACAGTCAAGACTCTGTATCAAAGCAGCTACAGTGAAACCTTCAACACTCCCTGAATACCGGAGTCGACGACTCATTCAGACAAAAAAACAAACGTTGAGGTGAACAGAAACCTTTATTCATGACTCGGCAAACCTTCAAGTGTTTTATCTTTCTGTTTGAGACTGCAGGTTGTTTCAGGCCTGATAAACCAAACATGTCACAGAAACATCAATCAACCGGAGAAGAAAAGATCAACGCCCGGGTGTTTCCTGACAAATCTTTACTTTTCATATCTGACCAAGATAAAGTTCAGGTAACGCTCCTGAACACCTCTGAACGTTTGATGTAAAACTAAACTGTGGCATTTCAAGGTTTGTACAAAAACTCAGCTGAGTCATTAAATGTAGCAATAAGTTCCTGCTGAGTCACTAAATGTGTCGATAAGTGCAGGAAGTAATCTGATAAATGAGGAATTATCTGTACAAGCTAAAAAATAAAAGACTTGCAGTTAGCAGCTAAAATCTGCAGCACGTGTTGAAAAACCTCGTTGAAGAAACTCCTTCACAAAATCCAGTTAGAAAAACCAATGCCGTTAAAACAGCTAAAAGCTAAGAGAAGCTAAACCCAGGCAATATGAAAATATACTAGATAAAACAGCAAAACACTGGTAAAATAAGTTAAATGTTTGCTAAAGTATAGAAAAAAATTGTTAAAGGAACAAAAGTTTATCTAAAAGAATGTTAAATGTAGCAAAAGGTTAGTAGCAACAAGTTAACTAAAACAGCAAAAGGCTAGCCAAACACTAAAAGCAGCAGAACATTAGCTAAAATCAGCACTAGCTATAACTATAAAAAAAGTTAACTAAATGCAAAATAATGTAAAGTAACAATAGACCAGCTAAAAGCTGCAAAAAAGCTAGTTATAAGAAGAAAAAGTTAAATGTAGCACAAGGTTAGCTAAAAAGACAAAGAGTTAGCTAAAAGCAGCAACAGGTTAGCTAAAACTATAAAAAAAAAGTTAGCTTAAAGTAAAATAAGGTTAGTTAAAAGATACAAGAGACAAAGTTAAAAACAGCTAAATATAGAGCATTTATGCTGAACATATATTAAATTATGTAATGTGTTAAAGGAATTGAGGAAGCTGTTTTCATAAAGTTAAAATATATTTAAATCCTTTGAAAATCATAGTTAAAAAAAAAAAGATCAAAGCATTTATCTCCTGAACATAAAGGCAAAAATAGATCGAAGTTTATAGAACTTCCTTACGATACATAAGATATCTAGATCAAACCGTAAAAGTTCTTGGTCAAACACGACGTCGACAAATAATTAATTTTATTTAAATAAACAGACATGTTGGCGTTCTTAAAATAATCTGTTTTTATTGAAACAGGCTTCAGTCAGAGGACACTTGTTTTTGTCAATCACTTCTGGGACAGAAAACACTTTGGAGTCGTCTCCGACATCGTGACTTACGTTCAGATCAACCTTCACACACAACTTTGATTAAAGAAAAATAACATCAACTGATGTATCGACAGTAAGACGCCAAACATTCTTCAGTGTAAGACTAGTTTTCTTCACAAACAAAACTTTTCATGTCAGAAAAAAGAGCAGAGATCGGTTTATTGTCATAAACCTGTAAAGAAAAATAAATATATGTAAATACGGTTGAAGTAAAATAGGTCTCGTTCATCTAAAGGCCAATAAAAAGCCTCATTGTTGTTCAGTTGCTGCATTCAATATTTTAATGCAGTGATCCCAACCATGGTCCCTGAGGAACACCACCCTGCTTGTTTTAGCTGTTCTTCTGTTCCAACACACCTGATTTGAATGAAAGGATGATTAAAAGGTTTTTGCCAAACTTAAGGAAGTAATTAAACCACTCAATCAGGTGTGTTGGAGCAGAGAAACAACTAAACTATGCAGGATGGTGTTCCTCAAGGACCAGGATTGGGAACCCCACCGTTTGTGCATAAAGTCGTATTAAAACTGATCTGAGATCTGTTTCCAGGACAGTTTGACTCAGTAAAACCCTGGCGTTCTCGAGGACTATCACTACAGAATGGACGCCATGTTGTGTCAACTTCCTGTCAAAAGTCTTCATTTGTTCCAGGGGTCTGCAACCTGCGGCTCTGGGGCCAAACGTGGCCCCTAGGTTCCTTTTGCAGCAGGAAAAGCTCCTTTTTAGCAGCTCTCTCGTTTCACTTTAGATTTCAGTAAAACAAGAGAAACCAACCCGTTGTCATTTTTATTACTAAATAATTCATATTTTTACAACTATCAAAAAACATTTGAACAATATTTATATAGATGGTGTTTTAAAAACAACACAAAGTGCCATTTTACAAACAAATGACTCTGTTGTGTGTTTTTGGAGAGTATTTGTTAAAATACAGCGACTCATTCTGCGAACAACGATCATAAGAATCTGAAAATCAAAACAAGTATCGGTTCTTTGTTAGCGGTCCTCTCTAACCCCGAGCAGCCGAGGCAGACGGCTGAGCCCAGTTCTGCTGGAGGTTTCCTCCTGTTCAAATCGAGGTTTTCCTTCCCACTGTCGCCGCTGAAATAGGAGCTTCGATGAAGTGAAGATGTGTCACTCTGCTGGGATTCATGCACGATGAACGCTTGTGCAAATCACCCTGAGCTGACGTGTGTTGTGACGCGGTGCGATAAAATCAAACGGAGCTGAACTTCAATTAGAGAAAATTCAGTCACATGACTTCTTTTTTTTTTTTTTTTTTCAAAGCAGATTTTCTGGATGATTTTTATTTTCTGGGGAAGAGGCAGAAAATAGAGTTTTCGGTTAAATCGTTTGCAGACCCTGCTTTAAGTGCACAAGCAAATAATACTGTACTTTTTCAAGAAAGCGTTTCAGTTTCTGACGGATGACAGAACAACTCGGAGCTGCTCACAAACCTTTGACTCTAAACCAGCTGTGCTGCTGGGAGCAGCACTAAAACCACAGAAGAAGAAAGAGTTGCTGCTTTTTGTGAAATAGTCCTGAAGAGTCTCATCACATTTAAAATGTGGAAAACCTACATTTACTGTTTAAAAGTCTGACTCTTAGTTTGTATTAAAGGTTTTAAATGTTTTTGACTCTTTTTTTAAATATTAGTGTGAACTTTTGTGTTTTATCCTTAACAGAAAGCACGTTGAGCTGCTTCATGCATGAAATGTGCTTTAGGCAGAAAGCTTGACTCAACTTTAAGTGGTTTTTGGTTCAGTTTCATTGTTGTTTTACAAAAAAAAAAACCAACAACAAATCTTGTTAGAAATTAAAAATGATATCACGACGGTGAGTAAAACATCAGAGGTTTCATTAAAGCAGACACTTTCCTGGATTACTGGCTCCACCTTTAAAAGCTGAACGATACAAAACAAAAATCTACTTTGGGACCAAAAGGCTAAAAATCAAAATCTCACATGAGCAGATTAATTCTTCAATGAACATCAAGTTCTAACGTTCTGACAGGTAAAGCAGTGGCGTTGCTGTAGGCACTGTGACGTTTACAGACTAACGTTTGGAAGGCGTTGAGTTACACAGGAAAGCCGTAAACGGTATTTAAAGTGGAATAAAAAGGCTCTTCTTTGCTTAATTTAAATCATCGACATTCTGCTGCAGGTGGTACAAACGTTCAGTCAAGGTGTGCATAGCTTCGAACAGACGAGAGAAACGTCAGACAAACAGCTAAACTAAGACTCTGACGTGTTTGACCTCTGGTTTGTCCTTCAGACTATCCCAGCTGGTCCTCGTACTGCTTCCTGAAGCAGTCTCCAGCAGGGAAGAAGTCCCAGCACCGCTCCTGGTACATCTTCCACACGTAGGACTCCTGAGAACGCACACAGGGAGGTGAAGGAGGCAGAAACACAGGAACAAACTGGAAACAATCAGAACACGTCACTGACCTGTCCTGTGTGCTCCGTTTCATCTTTATTGATGAGATACATCAGGAAGAACCTGAAAGATTCAAAGCAGTCAGCTGGTTTCCACCGAGGAAGTCAAAATATGAGGAAGGTTTTTTTTAAAGATACAGTTAAAATGATTACAATGGCTCATATATCTTAATATACATGGGCTTTAGGTGCTAAACGAGCTGTCACTCACATGTAGTTTGCTAAATTGTGCTCCTCTAAGGTGTGCGTCTCGAAGCCGTGTGGCGTTGTGTCGAAGTAGTCGCTTCCGATTCCACAGATGAAGCACTTGGTCTGGAAGGAAAAGAGACGGCTCGAGTTCAACTCGTCAAACAACAAAGTGCTGAAATAAAAGATCGCTGCGGTCAGACTTAATCATACCTGCAAACTCACAAGGGAGGGAAAAGGTGACAAACCTAGTGCCTGTAGTGTGTGTGTGTGTGTGTGTGGTGGGGGGTCCTGTGCCCACCCCTGAAGATTGTGTGATTTTTAACATGTACATGAAGCCTCCTGGTACACTCCAAGAAGAAAAGTAGATGAAAAGACGACATGATTCAGGTAAAAAAGACATTTCCCAACATATTCTAATTTATTTACTGTACACAAGAAAGATGGAGTCAAGTAATAAATAAACAAGTGACATCATCAGCAACCAGAGAAACAAACTATAGCAGAACATTTTGCTAACAGTACACTCATTTCTTAAATATGTAGCAATAAAAACACGCTAGCTGGATGCTACAGACGTAGCGCTCTGCTTCTCTACTGCATCCTACCCCCGCGCCCTGTAATGCAGCGCTAAGCTAGCACTACGCAAGTATGCTAGCTTAGCGTTTACGAGCTAGCGTGAGCATTGTTGCGAGCACAGGTCGCAAGCTAGCTAGAGCGACTTATGCAGCACTAGTTTTTTTTATTTTTTATAAACACACCCACAAAATTCTGACCAGTCGTATCCCCGTCAGTTTATCGTTCTCACAAAGGGTTGAGCAAAGAACCGGTTCTCGAAGGTGCAGGAACAAAAACATGTCACGCAACAGACAACTATCTTGGCACTTGGACTTCAGACTTGAAATCTTACCTCCATGTCCTCCCTGACCTGCTCCTGCTGGTCTCTGAGCTCTCCGAAGGCGTCGATGATCAAACCTGACAGAAGCAGCATTATTAGGATTTTAAATTGTTAAACAGCTTCTGTTCCTCGTTCCAACAAACATTTAGATCTCAAAGCCTTGAAATGTTGCCCTTTAAAAAGAATTTCATACAAATGCAGTTAAAACAGCTAAAAGCCAAGAGAAGCTAAATCCAGGCAATATGAAAATATACAAGCTAAAAACAGTAAAACACTGGTAAAATAAGTTAAATGTTAGTGAAAGTATAGAAAAAATGTTAAAGGAACAAAAGTCTATTTAAAAGAATGTTAAATGTAGCAAATGTTTAGTAGCCTCAAGCTAACTAAAAACAGCAAAAGGCTAGCCAAACACTAAAAGTAGCAGAATGTTAGTTAAAAGCAGCACTAGCTATAATTAAAAAAGTTAGCTAAAGAGTAAAATAATGTAAAGTAACAACTGACAAGCTAAAAACAGCAAAAAGCTAGTTATATGAAAAAAGTTAGTTAAATGTAGCACAAGGTTAGCTAAAACTATTTAAAAATGTTAGCTTAAAGTAAAATAAGGTTAGTCAAAAGTAACGAGACAAGCTACAAACAGCTAAAAGCTAGTTAAAAGAAGAAAAAAGTTAGTTAAATGTAGCACATGGTTAGCTAAAAGGACAAAGAGTTAGCTAAAAGCAGCAAAAGGTTATCTAAAACTATTAAAAAAAAGTTAGATAAAAGTATAAAACAGGTAGCTAAAAGTAAAATAAGGTTAGTCAAAAGTAGCAAAACTTTAGCCAAAAACTAAAAGTAGCCTAAGATAAAAATAGAGCACTGATGCACACAATTATGTTTTCATCAAGTTAAAATACAAAGTATTATGAATATATTTAAACCTTTCAAAAGCATTAAAAAAAAAAAAAAAATCAATGATCAAAGCATTTATCTCCTGAACATAAAGGCTACAAAAGATCCAAGTTTAGAGAATATTCACACGATACATAAACAATATCTTCATCAAATTGTAAAAGTTCTTGGTCAAACACGACGTCGTCAAATAATTCATTTCAAGTCCAGTTATTGTTACTTTTGTTTAAACAATATTTTTATCAGCTTCATTAGCAACTCTAATTATGAGCTTTTTATTTTAGATACAAACGTAAGATACAAGAACTGATGTATATTAACAGGTAAAATTAAAAATAATTCCTCCTGAATGAGCCGAATGTTTCAATAAATGGCTGAAAATGGCTGAATGTTAAAATAACACAAAGCATGATGAAGTAGTTAAAAACACGTAAACATTAAAAACAGAAACGGTTGTGTAGTCCGGAGCTCTTCGGATGTTGTCGGGAGCGTCTCACCCTGGATGATGGCCAGCAGGATGACGATGACGAAGAAGAAGAAGGTGATGTCAAAGACCACTCGGTACAGCTCGTATTCGTCCCCAGCCGGGTCCTCGATCTCGTCTCCAATGCCACCGCCGGCGCGGACGCCAACGTACATGTGGAAGAGGTAACACTGTGGGGGGAGGACAAGCGTCAGCCTTCAGCTGGACAACAATCGGCTGTTTTCCACGAGCTGCGCTCTCACAGTCATCATGTCGTCACACTTCATGTCCGGCTCGTCCTCGTCCTCGCTCTTGTTGTAGAACTTCCTGAAGAAGTTGAAGGCCACCACCGTGTAGAGGTACACCACGACGGCAAGCAGACCCACCGTCATCACCAGCTTTAGATTACAGGCAGAAATTAGTCAGGGGTCAGAGCTTTGTGGGGTGGTTTGATGAAGAAGGAACATGTGTTCATATTAAAAATAGCAACATGAATAAATACAAAATACTAGAAATTAAAGAAACAGCCTCTTCTGTTTAAATACAGGACAGCGATGAGCAGTCACTGCTGAAATTAGCTCAAATTGAATTAAAGCTGACAGAAGCAGAACAGTAGCTGAAAGAAGCAAAACACCAGCTAAAAGTTAAGAGTAAAAGGTTAGCTAAAAGAAACTGAATATTAAGAGCTAAAATAAGCAAAGCACTAGCCCAAAGCTAAAAAAGCTGAAGCTTACCTAAAAGTTGACATTATCAAAAGGCTAACCACAAGCTAACAAGAGCAGAACTGTAGCTCAAAGATAAAAGCAGAGACAAGCCAGCTAAAAGCTAAAGAAAGCATAATACTAGCTAAAAGAAGCTAAACACTGACTAAAAGATAAAAGATGTAAAAAGTTAACTAAAGGTTTAACAGGACAAAAACATTAGCTAAAAGCTAAAAGAAGCAAAAGTCTAGCTACAAGCTTGTCGTATCAAAAGACTTGCAATAAGCTAAACATAATGGAACTGTAGTTAAAAGCTAATTGTAAAAATCTAAATAAAAGTAAAAAAAAAAAAAAAAGAAAAGCTTAAGGCTAACGGAAGAAAACCATTAGCTAAAAGCTAAAAGAAGCAAGTCTAGTTAGTATCAAAAGACTTGCAATAAGGTAAACATATTGGAACTGTAGTTAAAAGCTAAAAGTAAAAGGATAACTAAAAAGTAAAAGAAGAAACAAACGATTAAGGCTAACAGAAGAAAAACATTAGCTACAAGCTAATAGAATCAAAAGGCTAGCAATAAGCTAAACATAACTGAACTGTAGTTAAAAGCTAAAAGTAGCAGACTTGTAGCAAAAAGATAAATAAAAAAAAAGTTAAATGTAAACAAAGGGATAAATGCTAAAGCAGCATAAGAGTAGCTAAAAGCAGCAAAAAGCTAACCAGAAGAAAAATAAACACAGAAAAAACAACAGCTGCCATTTGGTGTCCACAGGTGAAGGTTTTTATGTAAAGTCTGGGCGAGGCATCATCGTGGTGGCGCTCACCTGTTTGCCGTTGTGCGTAACGGAGGACAGAATGGTGCGCAGCGTTTTGACGCCCATGGCGATGTCCAGAAGATGGCAGGCGAAGAAGAAGTTGTTGTAGTGTCCAAGCAGAGACATCAGCATGTACCACACCAGGTAGAGGAAGGTCTGAAAGATCAACAGGAGGCGTGAGCGACATCGAACATGAGCAAAGCTCTGCTGCCAGCGGAGTCTTTAGCTCACGTTGTCAGTGAACACCACACCAAACTTCCAGATCTGGTACTTGACGTCGATCGACGTTATCCTGCAGAGAGGAGAACATGTTGCAGCGTTTCTTCCTGTAACCATGGTGATCGCAGAGTGAGGGGATCGTACCAGCTGAACATGGAGGTGTCCGGTTCGGGTTTCTTCTCGTGCGTCATGGCGCTCACGTCTAAAGACGCCAAATCCATCCCAAGCAGCTCGGCGATTCTCTCCCTGCCGTAGATGTCCCCGTATTTATCCAGAACCTGGAGGTCGGACACAGACGTTGAGACGGTCACTTTACTTTAAAACACAGGAGTTGACCCTGAACGTCCAAAGACTCACCTTTCTTTTGACAAATTTGTCCCAGTAATTGTTGGGGAAGCTCCTGCGTTTGGACAAAGACAGAATGAATCCTACAGGCGTGATGCAAAACATACAAATGTAGAGGAAGAACATTATGGCTGCTGAAATACAGGTAGTCCCCGGTTTACGGCGTCATTGGTTTACGGCGTCATTGGTTTACGGCGTCATCGGTTTACGGCGTTTCGCGTTTACGGCCGCCGCCCCCCCCAGTGACGTCATCACACCTCACA
>JARVLU010001196.1:38585288-38600633 GCA_031762415.1 Simpsonichthys santanae | reverse complement strand
ACATAGTTCAATGATACAAGATATATATGTTGTGCCATTTTATGCAAAGTTCAAGCATCATGTCAGTGGACCTTTAAGCAGATATTTAACAGACATTCAGCAGTCATTAAGCAGTCATTAAGCAGTCATTTACCAGTCATTCAGCAGTCAGTATTCCCACTGAATTTCCACAGACAGCACCAGTGTCTCCAGGTGTGTTCTCTGTATTACCTGGACAGTGTCCACGGGGCAGGGGGTGAAGGAGGTGTGAGTGAGGGACTGGGTCGGACCCAGAAGGTTGCGGACCCCGTTGAAGTCGTGCTTGTACTCCTTGATGGGTTCAATGCGCATCCTGTCCTTCGGCAGCACCGCCTCGTAACACGGGGCATAGCCTGGTGGGGGCATGAACTTAAAGTCTCCATGGCGTCCACCGAGGAGGAACCGGACCCTGATGGGACAGAACCAGAATCAGTGGTCTTCTTCTGTTTGAAACTGAGCTTCGAGACGTTAAACTGACTTGACTCCAGCGGAGAAGCTGATGACCGGGAAGAAGAGCCCGTCCACGTTGAAGTTCTCAAACATGCCCTGAACCGGATGGCCGTTGATGCGGAAGGAGATACTGGGCACGCTCAGATCCAGGCAGCAGCTGACCACGTCGTCTGCGGCAAGCGTGTGAGCGCTGGGCGAGGCCACCTGCCGAGCCACCGTACCTGAACAGCAACGACTGGCGCCGTTAGACATTTTCATTCTGGTGGATTTAAAAACCAGTACAGGAGGTCCATACCTGACCATAAATGCAACCCGTCGAAGCCGTAGGAGTAGAGGTCATCTCCCACCCCGTTGCCTCCCCAGCCCTCTCCGCCGCCGGGGTAGGGGCTGTAACCCTCGGTCATAGCCCAGCCCACCCTCAGGTGGGTCGCCTGCGCCGTCACGAAGGACTCCACGTAGTCCACGATCATCTCGTAGTACCACTTCTTATACTGAGTGGAGCCCTCACAGGTGCCCAGGAAGATGTTTGGTCTCACACTGGGAGGGAGGGGGGGAGGGGGGGGGTGACAAGTCAACATTTACTGTTGCGGTCATCAGGAGCCATGTTTGTTTTTACAAACAAAACTCGTCTGTGCAAAAGTTTTAAGCCATCCCTCATTGAGTGAATCGTTCGGCGTTCGTACTTCTGTCTTCATGTTTAGTTTCTTCTCTACGGTTTTTGAAAAATTATTTCTCTCATTATTTTAACCGTTCGTATTTCAACACGTTTGGCTCGAGCAGGAATGGTGCACCATGACTTTTGAGTTTTTGTAACCTTTCCAACGTTTGACATTTTTACTATTCACTGAAGTTATTGGCAAAATCTTTTACTGGTTTGATAATAGTCGCTGAATTCAAAAACTAACTTTAACGTGTAAGTTGTTTACGTCGGCTCTGCTAGCTGCGGCAGCGTTCAGTGTCTAATACTAAGATTAAAAAGAACAGATCAGAGTTCATACAAAGAGAGCAGCTCGGACTTGTTTAATAATGTGCACCCAAGTGTAGCGTGATTCAGCCTGTACAGCACAGAATATCTACCACAGAAGCTACAGGATGACATCATTAACAACCGCTACATCAGCTTTAGAGGCTACTTTTAAACGGGTCCATTATTAGCTTCGGTTCTGGTCGGCTCACATTCACATCGAGGTGAATAAGATCTGCTGACTTGTGAAAGGAAACACGTTCTCCCTTTTCTCTGCTGTTGCTAACATCTGTAGCTCACACAGCTTTCTGCTGTTTTTACATTTTCATATACATTCTAATATATTATTATTATTATTATTATTATTATATTGCACACATTTTATTAGTCAGCTCTTACTCAGCGCTAGTTGGTCAAACTGCCAAGAGCAGACATGTGCCTGTTTTGGTAAAGATGATGACGGTCAAGATGGTGGTGCTCACAGCTCTCTCCTCCTGTGCTTTTTATCAGGTTTTATTATTTTCGTTTGCTCGTGCACTCGCTGCATGTGCATGACCTGACGCGTGTCTGCTACACTCGCCAAGATCTTTTGGACGTTGGATATCAGCACGATACCCGTTTTGAGCAACTTTCGCTGCACTCATAACGTCTCAGATGAACTAGCGAGACCGCCGGGTCCCCAGTGGATTGTTGTCGGTTCCACAAGGTGTCGCAGACGTGGAGGGAGAGGAAGCAAAAGCACGGCTGCAGGTCCGGCCTCCTGCTAAGGCAAAGGAACCAACTACCCAAGCCACTTCTGCAGAGCCTGTATCTCTCCAGCAGCAGATCCAAATGGACGACCTGCATTACTGGGACTTGCTCCGTACGGGACTGATTATTAGAGTCCTGGCTGCACCAGAGGATCCTCGATGCCAGCGTGCAGCTAGCAGGCCGCAGATCAGACTGTAGACTCCAGTAAGAGCCGGAGACGAGGGCTTTGTACTTACGTGCATGAAGACTGGTGCAACAACAGCACGGTTATAAAAAAGCCTTGCCACCCAGACCTTGAAGACACGTCTGTCAGACGTCGGACATTCTTTCTACCAAGAGAGCAACAGTGGTGATCATCACAGCTGTCTCCCATCCGACGCTAACGTTAGCATGGTGCATACTCTCTTGCTGACCTCTATAAACAAACAGCAGAGGGCTCACCCGGATGGCGTTCACATCACAGCCGGAGACTTTAATCAGGTCAACTTGAAGACTTTACTCCTCACATTCCACCGTCAAGTGTCCAACCAGAGGGGAAAATGCTCTTGATCATGTGTACTCTGCTGTTTCACCTACTGTTGTACAAGGAGGGCGCCCTGCCCTGCCAACAGAACCGAGCGCCCTGCCTGTTAGAGCGGGAGCTGCACTGAGGCAGACAAGGCGAGGCTCCAGGAGGCGATCAAGGCAGCACAGAAGATTTCTGGCTGTCCTCTTCCCTCCCTGAGGAACATCTACATCTCCCCGTCTCTGCAGAGCACAGAACGTCTACAGTCGTGGGCCCTAAACTTTTAACACTCTAATTAGACAGGCCACTTGAGTTCCTACTTTTAAATCTCTTCTAAAAATGCACCTTTCCACTGACTTGACAAAGTGTGATTCTAGAATCGTGCTCGGGGTGGCTGCACGTTGGAGCAGCTCTGTTACATTCAGAGATTTTGCTTTTGGAAACTTTAATTCCTTTTTTTTTTTTCTGGTTGTAAATCACTTTTTTCGATGATTGTTTCCTCTGGTACCAGATGTTGTGCAGCTGGAAGGATTTTTACTGAAAATTTTTTATTTTTGGACGTTTGTTATGATGCGTAACTACAGAACAAGTTGTTGTTATTACAACTGGGAGCAGCTGATTTACATCTAAAAAGCTCAAATAATATCTCAACTACAGCCCCAAATCTCAAATGAGTTGGAAAAAGGAGGCGTCGTAGATGCATTCCCGTCTCCCTGTCAGCTGTGCTCGAGTGCCTGACCACTGAGATCCTGGAAATGGCAGGAAACATGGATCATGACAGCAAAAGGACCAAGATCATCCCCTGACACCTGCAGCTGGATCTGCAGTGACGAGGAGCTCGGCAGCTGCTGAAAGGAGTTCTGCCCAGCATTCGGGTGGTCCTGAAGCCCGGGGGAACCGAGAGGCCAGCTGAGTCTGGGTGGACGGATCGGATGGCATCTGCGGCCTGTTTCTTCAGATCCACTGTGGGACGGACCTTTACAAGAGATCCTTCCTGTCTACAGCCATCAGGATTTATAACATCTCTTAATGAAACGAGGATAACGAGTTACAACATTTAATTTTCCTTTGGGATTAATAAATAATTTTCGAATTTGAATATGATTTACTATTTCATTGTTTTTGTGTGTGTGTGTGTGTGTGGGGGGGGGGGGGGGAGGTAAAACTGTTAATGTTTGTTATTTTTTATTATCTTTAAATTACTGCCCTTGATTCTTATTGTTAATCACTTTGGTAACGGCTGCTGTTTTTAAATGTGCTTTATAAATAAATGTAACAACTTATTCTATTCTTTGCTAATGGCTGTTGCTGCAGTGAATCACAGGTGACCAGTGTGTGACTTTGTATTTAATAAAACTTTATGAAAATGTACTTCATCACTCCTGTCTTTGGGTCCAGCTCCGTCCAGCTTCTGTTTTCTTTTAGTTTTGAGGGAATTCAGGCTCAAAAAAGAGAAACATCACCAGCGTTGACGAACAAACCTGGTGACGTAGTTCACGATGTTGGTTTGCAGCAGCAGGTCTCGACCCGGCAGCAGGTTTTCTGTGATGAGGTTCTGGTTGGACCTCACAGCTACACCATTGCACACACACAGGGAGCGCAGCACGTCCAGAACCTACGGGTCGGATGAGAACGACTCGTGAACAGAACTACCAAGAGGTTTTATGGGTCGAACTTTAATCAGAAGCAGAAGTTCTGAGGAAACGCCAACCTTGTGGTTCCGTCCGTGCTTGTCCAGAAGAGAGATGATGGATTTGATGTGGTTCTCCTGAATGATGTTCAGAACCTCGGGGCTTTCAATCAGAACACAGTACAGAACCTCCAGAATTCCTAAAGGCAAAGACATCCATGAAACAGAGTTCTGCATGAGCGAGTAAAACATCTTCATTTAAACTCATAGCTCCAGAACAATATCATTAAAATCAGCTCTGTCAGGTCCAGTGTTTGGTCTGTAGGAGATCCAGTACCCGAGGAGGCCTCCAGGCGATCCAGTTTACTGACCAACCAGTCCAGGTTGTCACAGAACAGCGCACAGTTGGAGCGGTTCCCTCTGATGAGTGAAGCTGAACGGTTAAAAAATAAATAAAGATACAACGCAGACGTGAGGAAAACAAAACTTTTGGTGGATTTTCAGGGTTCTCGGTTCTGTTTTCATACCCAGGAGCTCGTAAAGGAGGTTGACGATCTCCTTCCAGGACTCGGCCGCCTCTTCGCCGGCGAACTCGGAGAAGTGAGCGGCGGTGTTGTAGACGTTCAGACGGTCGATGCACTCCAACACGATGGTGATCATTCCCTGACGGTCACAGAAACAAACAGGAGGGTCATTCCAACAAAACGAGTCACTTCTGTTGATCTGACCTTCAGTCGGGCTCAGAAGACTGAAGTAAACACTGACACCAGATGTTTACATGCACTACAAAAAGAGACAGAACCAATCAGTCCTGACTGACATTAAAGAAGGTGAAAACTTTACTGGTTTAGGTTCATCAGGATTTGTTCAATTATTCCCATTAACTAAACATCCAAACAATGAGATCTGTTTTTACAGGGATGGTTTGCCTCCTGCTGAACATAAACACAGGGACTGGGAGTCGGATCGTCACTGGCAGCGAGCTGCACCTGTTACTGGATCACGACAGTTGGAAATGGTGGATTGTTCTCTTCGGGTCGAGGGTGAGGTTCTGCCTCAAGTGTAGGAGTTCAAGTATCTCAGGGTTTTGTTCATGAGTGAGAGAAGAATGGAGCGTGAGACCAACAGACGTTTTGGTGCAGTATTGTGGACTCTGTACCGGTCCGTTGTGGTGAAGAGAAGCTTTACCAGTCGTTCTACGTTCCTCCCTCTGGTCATGAACTTTGGACAGTGACTGAAAGAACAAGATCGTGGATACAGAAGGTTGAAATGAGTTTCCTCTGCAGCTGGACTCTCCCGTAGACATAGGCTGAGCAGTTCAGGAGAGACTCGGAGTAGAACCGATGCTCCTCCACATCGAGAGGAGCCAGTTGAGGTGGTTCAAGCATCTGGTAAGGATGCTTCCTGGGCACTTCCCAAGAGAGGTGCTTTGGGCATGTCTGTCTGGAAAGAGACCACAGGGAAGACCCAGGACACACTGGAGAGACCACGTCTCTCAGTTGTCCTGGGAACACCTTGGAGTCCTCCCAGAAGAGCTGAAAGAGGAGGCTGTGGAGAGAGATGTCTGGACCTCCCTGCTCAAGATGCTGCCCCAGAGACCTGAGTCCAGAACAAGAGGAAGATGATGGATGGACAACTGCGACAGGCAATCCTACTCTTACAACTATCAACGGTTAGATGGGGGGCCACGAGCCGAAGGGGTCCCCCAATGTGACGAGTCTCACAGTCAGAGGAAGCAGCAGGACAGTCGAGAATCACCAGCAGTGAAGGACAGAAGGAACGCCTGGGAGAGACCTACCAATCTTTTCCCGCTGCACATCAAGAAACAAACAAGTCCAAGTTCTCACCTCCCTGAGCACGCCTCTATAATATTCACTCTTCTTTTAGGAGGTCGGATCAGAGCGCTGCTGAGCACATGAGAAAACAGAGGACAGCTCTGAGACCTACGGCTCTAAAGAAACATCAGCAGGGACGGCGATTCAGAGCAGCGGAGTCCAGATGCAGCTCGAAGCAGCGAAGAACGGGAGTCGTGAACGCCGTCACTCCGATGTGACAGAGTCTAAACACGGCAACGACTCTAAGCTCTGCACAGGAACCACCTGATGGCAGCAGGGACTCCCTGTGCATCACAACCCGCTTCAAACGATTCAACACACGCCGTCTCAGTGGAAACAGGAAATGGTTGTAGTCAAACCAACAACGCCTCCCATGGATCCTCCGGTGGCTCCAAACACTGACTCTGAACATGGACACCATTTGACAACAGCAGAGAAAAATAAAACTTTCTGAAACGATGCTTCTTCACTGGGATTACACATTTTACAGATATTTTGTATTAGGGTCAAACGTTTGGGGTTTCCTTCTACAACCTTCTTTGCTGGAGTTTTGTCCCGTTCCTCCAGACAGAACTTGTGGAACCGTCAGGTTTGTAGGCCCAATTTCCAATTTTCTATTTTTCAATGGGACAGAGATCAAGACTTTATGGTTTCCATCCAGAACAAGGACTTTGTTGTCCTTAAGCCACTGTGTAACTAATTTGGATGTATGCTAAGGGATATTGTCCATTAGAAAGTCCCATTTGTGTCCAAGCTTCATCTTCCTGACAGATGTCTTGAAATGTTGATACAATCTTTCCTCATGATAAGACAAGAAAGTTCATGCTCAATCATCCAGGTACCAAATCCAATAATTCTCAGTCGGGTCATCTGGAAGGTTTATTTTTTATAGAAACGTTTCACCCTCCATCCAGAGGACATCATCAGTCAGAGGAGTTCCAGCAAACTGTTTCTCCACCAAGCAGTAAACACCTTAAGTGGACGGACATCCTCATGATGCCATCTATTTGGTGAAGGTCACTAGTACTGTGTCTCCTGCAGCAGAACACTCCTCAACACGATGCTGACAACCCCGTAATTCCCAGCAGAGATGGTGTTCTCAGGCATGAAAGCATCCCCCTTGTTTCCCCACTGGTCTCTATGACCAAACAGTTTATTTTAGTCTCAGAGCACAGGAAGTGTCTCCAAAATAAAAGGCTCACCATCTGATGAAACATTAGACCTTATTTGGTCATTTGCTTGAGCTATAACAACAGTAAAAATACTGAAGGACACTTAGTTTTTATATACAGTTTTTAAATGATGTCACACAGACATTGCCATGTTGTTCACTCCGCAATGCATTCTGGGTAAACAACGTAGACAGGTCATTCCGGTGCGAGCTCCATCCCTGAATGTTAATTTTGGGCAATGGCTGATATCTAATTTTAACCAAAGTGCGTTGACAGAGAGAAGAATGCAGAGACGAGTCAGCCTGCAGCTGAAGATGATGAAGACTGAACGATGAAGAGGAGAGAAGAGCTGCTGCAGAGAGCTCCACTGCCCGCCACGAGCTGCTCATCACATGCATTCAAAAATAGTCTCATTAGAATAGTTATTTATTCATTATTGATTTATAAATATAATTTTTGTCCATCCAACCATCCATCCATCCATCCATCCATCCATCCATCCATCCATCCACTGCTTGTCCTAATTTGGGTTGTGACGTTCTGGAGCCGATATAAAGCCAATCAAACCCACAGAGCAACACACAACACTTAGCACCAAACCACGTATTATTCACCGGGACAGCGCACATGGATGGAGGATGGACAGCAGAGGTTTATGGGTGGAGCCTCAGCTTTTGCCTGTTAGCATTAGCGTTAAAACTTCACACGCTGATCATGTTTGAGTGTTTCAACCCATAAATTGTGCATAAGGACTAATACAAAATATAACTTTAATGTCAGACATTAAAACTCTTTAACCTCGACTTCTTGTGTTTTAGTCTCTATATAACCAATGTGCGCCATCACCCAGAATGCATAGTGCCAGGAAAATAATGGTAAAGCTCGAAGGATTCATTCCACTTTCCTTTGGTTTCAGGGAAAGAAAACTGTTGAACCAGTGAATTTGAGCAGCGTCTGGAGATTCTGTGATTTACCTCCTCCTGGAAGAGGTTCTGCCGGTTGCGTAGAGAGCGGAGTTTGGTCTGTTTCTCCTCGTGCTCCAGTTCCTCCTCCGGCGGACGAAAGTAGAAGATGAGATCCTGAAGAGAGAGGATGACACCTTCCAGAGGGAGCGACACTGGACCTGGAGACTTGTTCTTCCCACTCAAGGAGTCCAGTCCACTGTAGGAGCACAAACACAATCCCAATATACCAAACGTACTCTTTTAAATAAATTATCAGCGAAAACGTACTTGATGAAGTGCCTGAAGAGACCCGTGGTGCTGTAAATCATCCGAGCAGCCTGGGACTCCTCGGACTGGGACCGGGACACGGTCAGAGCGTCGTCCATGTGACCCTCCTGATGCAGAATCACCTGAAGACACAGACCATGCCAACGTTCAACACCGTCCTCACGTCGTCACCACACAAAGAGTTTTAATTCTTCTCTGCTTTTATTTTGAAAGGTACAGTCTTTGGATCGTCATGTTTAATCAACAAGAGGAAAAATAAATACTGTTCTGCCCGTGTCTCTGTTTATATGTGGTGTTAGCAAAACATCTCATAAATCACTGGACAGATTCTAAAGAAACTTTCAGAAAGTTATAATTTATTAACGCTGATTAATTTTTGGAGTTAAACCCATTTAAAACAGCAGCTATAATAAGCTAAAAGCAGCAAAACAAAAGCTAAAATTAGCAAAAGAGATGCTAAAGTGAAAAAATGTAAAAAATTGTAGCTAAAATAAGGAAAACAATAATTAATATTAACAACATTCTAGCTGAACTTGGAAAGTTGCTAATGCTAACATAGTCACAAAAGCTAAAATTAGCATAACTGTAGCTAAGTGCTAAAAAATGCAGACTAGCATCTGAAAGCTAAAAGTAGTCTAAATTTAAAAAAAAATAAAAATAAATAACAGAATGGAAGTAGCAGAATATAGCTAAAAGCTAACCATGACTTTTGTTATTTTAGCTTTTAGCTATATAACAGCTACCAATGGCTGAATGGATACTAAGGGTTAAAAGTAGCACAAAGGTAGCTAACAGCTAAAAGTAGCAGAATATAGCTTCAAGCTAAAAGTAGAAGAACAGTAGCATAAGCAGACAAAACTAGAGCCAAACTGCTGAAGCAGATTTCAAAGACGACAACGTTTTGTAGGAATTAAAGTGACTGAATAATTTTCTATGGGACATTTTTAATTAAGGTCAATATTTTGAAAAGTTTGAAAGTCACAACAGACTAATCATTTACCATCTTCTTACTATGAGCTAAAAGTCAATTTAATGCTGACTCTGCATTAGATTAACTCCAGTTCTCGTGACATTGCTGGATGGGTCCTTACCCTCCTCTTCATCATTCCTAAACGAGCAGCTTTAGCATCCAGAGCAGCGTAGGTGACCCACAGGCCGGTGGACACGTGTTGGACAAAACACATGGACTCTCCGTACTTTATCTCTGGAATGCCCATCCCTTCAACGTCCCTCTTCTGGGCCACATCGACCTTCTCCTGCTCGAGGGCGGACAACAGGCGAAGAAAAGAAACGGACAAAACTGTGAGGGGGTGAGTAAAGATGGCCTGGACGGGTCAAAGTGTGGTTTCTGACCTTTGAAACACGAAAGCTGAACGCAGACATTTTGGTGTTGGCCTTCTCCGGGTCGACCACATTCAGGACTTTGTCCTCGTCCAGACACAGGTACCGACCCGTTGTGATGTGTCGAATACGAAAAGACTGGCCCCATTTCATGTGGCTGCCGCTCCAGCTGCAAACAGCACACAGAAAAAGGCCATTGATCATCTCACACTATTTCAGTGACTCCTGTTGGATTTAACCGTCATGAAGAGCAAGGAGCAGTTTTATTAACGCTTCACGTCCATGATGGTTGTGACAAACCTCGCCCTCCGGCAGCGCCCTCACCTAAAACACATTTACAACTTTAAAGAGATAAACTTCCTGTAAAAATGCTGATGAACATTTATTGCTGAATGATTTCTGCTGAAAGCTGTTTGTGCAAGCTGAATTTGAACAGCTGACATTTGGTGAAAGCAGGAAAAGAAAAGCAGAAAGCTGCAGAACGATGTAGAAAAGGCCGAAGAGCAGAAACAAAGCAGAATAAGCTAAAAGAAGCAAAAAGAAGATGAAAAGTTAGAAGAAAAAAAGTGAAATTCTGCACAGTGACTGCTGGAAATGGGCACCAGTGACCCCCATGATGATAAAAGATAATGGACAGATGTAAAATCTGAAATTAGGAAAAAAATAAACTGAAATGAGCAGAAAAAGAAATTAGCAGAAAAAAAGCTGAAAAACAAAAAAGGGGCAGATATTAGCAGAAAGAAGTATAAAAGGAATAGCAACAAAAAAACGGCAGAAAAACAACTAGCTATCAAAGCAGAAAGAAAAAATTGGCAGATAGAAGCTGAAGGGAGCAGTAACAGGTTGTAAACAGCTAAAGGGTTTGAAGGAGGTGAAGAGCTCCATTCATTTTCTATTAGAAAAACATGGCAGACAAAGCTAAATATTTCCGAGCTAAAATTGCACAAACACCTAAAAAGTCCCAGCAGGAATGTCCTGAACGAGCCGAACATTTTGATTCACGAGTCACTGAAACAGCACAAAAACTGTGAAACGGGTTACGAGCTGAAAAACGGACGGAAGAAAATTGGATGTTAATAGAGAGAATGATTTGTTTCTTTAGGCTGCTTCCTTCTTCAACTGGGCTCGAACCCGCAACCTCAGGATTGAAGAACCGCGGCGCTGACCATCGAGCTGCTGCAGCCACATGGAAACATTCAGAAAATCAAACTAGCTCTCCTCAGAGGAATGCACGTCACCCAGAGCTTTACATGTCAAAGCCTTAAACAACCATGTTGTGATTTGTGGACCTGTTCACCTCTCGGTCTACATTCCTACCCTCATCTATGAAGATCTTCAGACCTCCTGTTTCCAGGAGGTCAACATGAGTTTTCTCTGAAGGGTAGCTGGACTCTCCTTTACAGTTCAGTTCTCCAGGAGAGACTAAGAGTAAAACCGCTGCTCCTCCACATCCAGAGGAGACTGTTGAGGAGGCTCAGACATCTGGATGTCCTCAGGATGCATAACAATGGAGATCTTCTGGACATGTCCAACTGGGATGAGACCCCATGGAAAACCCAGGTTCGTGGTTGGAGCCGTCCCCTCTCAGCAAGGTCACAGGTTAACCTCACGGTCTTTCTGGGTGGAGTTTGCATGTTTTCTCCGTGCATGCATGGGTTTCTCCGGGTACTCCAGTTTCCTCCGACAGACCAAAAATATGCATGTTAGACTGATTGGTGTCTCTAGGTGTGTGTGTGTGCTTGTGTCCCTGTGATGGACTGGAGACCTGTCCAGGTGTCCCCTGCCTCTCCCCCAGTGACTCGTCATGACCCAGAAAGAAACTGAATGGATGTATTTACTTGTGATGCCCTAAAAAGAATCAACCAGTGCATCTGTCCTGAAGTCATCACAGACTAAATAAAAGTAAGACAGGTTGAACACAGCCTTAAATTTTGGTGAATTAATGTTCAGATATTTGTACTGGGAGACCAGTTCTAATAAGAGTACTGTATTTATAAGTTCTCCTCGAGGGTTAATGAGGATTATTTATCTTCAAAATCGCACACCCCATGGTGGAAAGGAGAGCAGACGATTTAAAGTAAAGACTTTGGGTATGACCTCAGAAAATCATGCAAACATGCAAAAGAATGAATTACCTATTTTAACTTGTTCATCTCTTTGGTCTTTCTGTTGTTTTTTAGCACTTTAGAACCACCATAATAATAATCCTCCACTAGTTTTTGTTTTCTCTAAAAGTTACTTCTTTAATAAACCCAAATTAATTCTATAAAACATGCTGAGACATATTGACAATTTACATTTATGACCCTGTTTTCCTCTCCTTATCAGGGGTGTGTTATCCTGGTCCTGGAGGGCCACTATCCTCTATATGTCATATGTTTCTCTGCCTTTATACCCTGATCTGATTGAATGAGACGTAATCGGGCTGTTTTAAATGTGCTCTATAAATAAAGTTGACTCAACTTGTGCAGAACCTGAAGATCTTCTCAGGGACAGGGAAACAACCAGGATAGTGGCCCTCGAGGACCAGGACTGGGCGCCCCTGCTCTCCATGATTCATTATCTAATCAACAATCATTTCTGTCGGAGTCACCTGATTCTGAGGGGCTCCAGCCTCCAGAGGGACCGGGCCTGACTGCACACGGCGCCGCCTTCATAGTGAGCCGTCCTGCAGCAACAAGCGAACAGACTCAGTCACGTGACTTTAGATCAGCAGGAAGTGTTGAACTGTACCTCACCTGCGCTTCTCCTCCCCCTCCTCTGGAGTGGGGATGGCCAGACACTCGTCCATGTGGCCGTGGAACAACCGGAGAACGTGACCGCCCGTCAGATACCCTGAGAGAACCAACACACAACAGAGTCTGTAGCCTCGTTCACAAGACGCCTCAGGCGGGACTGACACGTGTTCTGACCACATCGGATCATTCAGAAGACACACTGCGGCGGCCAAGGGGGTCTGAAACAGCACGTGGAACACCTGAAGTAAGCTGCCTCAGACCCCCTGCGCCTCCAAGCATGGTGGTACCAGACACAGAAGTGTAGACGTCTGAAAAGGTGGGCCGAGCCCTACGGGGAATGCTGCAACTTCACATTTAACATGAACGTCTCACGAGGCACAAAGACAATCGCTACATCAAGTTCGTTCACCGTGTTTTCAGAAATGTGAGTAAAGACGTCTGTCCCTCGTAGAACGCGTAGAGAACCACGTGCAGCTGAGTGGCCCATTGCATCAGCGACTTATGAACGCCTAGAGGGAGTTTACATACTGATCTGTGCAGACTTTTTGTGGCACCGTCTTGTGAATGAAGCTTGTATGTGTCTGGAGATACAACTCCAGAAGACTTGAGTAGAAGGTCTTCCTGTCAGGGGTTTGGATTGTTTTGTACCCAAAACACTTCTTCAGTTCTTGGATGCTCAGTTGGTTTTTCCTCAAGCACTAAAGGTCACGTGCAGGACTGAGAATCTACTGACACTGTGTAAATCATCTACTTATAGAAGATAAATCTTATACTGGATGTGCGACAAGCTGCTGATCATCTCAGTTTAGACGTCCTAAAGGTCTGAGTTGAACACTTAAGATATCCTGAGCTGTTTAACCAACCAAAGCTCACTTTGATTTTTTTTTTATTAATTTATTTAAATAAATAATCACAAGAACACTGGAGGTCTGCTTCTGTTGTTTAGGAGCCTTGCTGCAGACTTTGGATCATCTGAAGATGAAGAAGGCCTGAAGGATAAATACGTTACACCAGTAAGTCTAAAGAGTGGAAATGAAACGTGGACAATCATCTCAAAGTTACGCTTTAACACCAACCTCTTTCTAAGTGAAAAAATTTAAAATTAAAATTAAAGATTTCCATATCTATTTTTTAGAATTTGCTTAACTATTTCCAGACTTGATTCAACAGTGGAGTCTGACTGAATCATTTGATGTCTGATTAATTCTCATGGTAAATAATTTGTAGCACATTTCACATAAATCCATTCCTTTATGCGACTTGCTCATGGGCGTTGTCAGCAAAGCGTGCTACTGAACTGATTAAAAATCAGTTTTAGAAGGATTATAAATATAATGCAACATTAGTGGTCCTGGAACAGAACTCTGAGGGACCCCACAAAACATACAACAAGTATCAGGATTCAAACCAGTATCTATCTGAGCTGGGATTGTTGGCAACTTTTATGCAAATGGTATTTGTGAAACTTTAGAGCCTGGCATTCCTGTGGGCAACAGTTTTTTTAACTAAATTGTTTTGGCAAACCAGTTTATTTAAATCTGAATCACAGCAAAGTTATTCTCTATTAGATATTCAGAAAAAGAAATTAAGTTCAAATACCAACTTTAAGCACCTAATTCTGGAGGCAGCGGGAGGCTCGATCAAAGGTGTCCATGCCTGGTTCAGGGCGACTATCCTGCATGTTTGGATGGTTTTTAACTTCAAAACATCTGATCTGAAAGTTATTAACCCCACTGCTTTTCACGAGGAGCATAAATGGTTTGTTATGATTCCAAAATGTCAAGAGATTAATCCTATGAATCTGACCAGATAGTCCAGCAATCCACAGAACTCTAAAAGAATGCTGCCTTCGTCTTAGGATGGACTGAAGCAGTTTTAGAAGAGCGACTAAACATTTCAGTTGACCAGTGAGGTTTAGTGTTTGGCTGGGAAAGACAGCTGTGTTTGAGCAGGTTTGTACCCTCGGCCAGTTCACATCCTGAGCTAATCGGGTTCATGTTCCAAAGGGTTTGCATGAAGGAGGCATCCACCATCAGATCTCCGCTCGCGTAGGACAGATGCTGAGGGAAGACAGAGGGACACCGAGTTCAGCATCACACAGTTTATATCTGAACAGGAAGGGTGGAGCACAGGGAGCCTCACCAGGTATCTCTCAGACGACACGCTGACAAGAATGAGGTCATCACCCACCCTGACCTTTTCACCTTCTGACCTCTGCTTCGAGGCTGGATGAATGGTCCACCAACATGCCTCACCTGCAGGACAGACAGAAGCAAACAGCTGTTTGTAGCTCCCTCTGACTCTCATTCCCCACGTACTCCTCAACAACTGTTGTTTTATTTGTGTATAAGTTTGGCATGCAAAGAGGCGGGTGACATGCATTCTTTAAAAGAATGCTAGTTTATTCGATTTTGTTCATTTTTATAGCAATAAGGAAATGCTGCAGCATTAGTGACAATATAATAATAATAATAATAATATCAATAATAAGTATTATTGTTATTGTTATTATTATTAATGATAATAATAATAATGTAAAAAGAATGAGCTAAAAGCTGAAATTATCAAAAGGTTAATCAAAATTCCAAAAGTACAAAAATGCCAGATAAGTGTAGCGAAAAACAGAAAGAAGAAAAAGGCCAGATAAAAGTTAACAGAACAAAAAAAAAAAAACCTTTATAAAAGAAGCAGAACAGTGGTTAAATGCTAC
>JARVLU010001196.1:38543818-38564105 GCA_031762415.1 Simpsonichthys santanae | reverse complement strand
ATTGTTGGATGTAACTGGGACCCTGTGTACATAATCTTGTTTCATCACATGTACCACATGTGGTGCAAATGACAATACAGACTCTCTAACTCTGAAATATGAATACTTGTACTAATAGTTATACTGTAATTTCTTATACTACTAGTTACAAACTCTTGTACTAAATGTTATAAAGACATTAACTAACAGTTATAAATACTTGTAATAATAGTTGTGAATACTTGTACTAGCCTGTATAAATAAAGGTTGAAAAAATTAATACCAACAGTTATAATTTCTTGTACTAATAGTTATAAATACTTGGACCAATAGTTATAAATACTTGTACTAATACTGTAGTTATAAATACTTGTACTAAAAGTTATAAATACTTGTACTAAAAGTTATAAATACTTGTACTAATACTGTAGTTATAAATACTTGTACTAAAAGTTATAAATACTTGTACTAATACTGTAGTTATAAATACTTGTACTAATAGTTATAAATACTTGTAATAATAGTTATAAATACTTGTACTGTTATAAATACTTGTACTGTATTCTGTGTTCTACAGGACTTTTCTTTCAGCTTTTAAAACATCAACAAAAAGTTAAAAAAATAAAAATTAAAAACTGGCTGCTAAAAATAACAACAAAAGGTTCTGACATCATGAGAAAACTCCGGTCCGGTACCGGTCCAAAACAACACATAATGCCCACACAGAAACACACCACGCTTCCCAAAGGATGCTGGGAAGTGGGACACGGCTCCTCCGGTTTCTCCCTCCAGATCCAGTTCACTTCTAGTGGCTCGCTAAATAAAGAAACCACCGTTATGGACCGGGACTCGAACACCCGGTGCCTCCGGTGCGATTCACGGCCGTGACGCAGCAGGGACGTGTCCCCACTGAGATGTGTCCCTGCAGAGGCATGTCCACACAGAGACATGTCCCCACTGAGACGTGTCCCAGCGGAGGCCTATGCCGGCAGACATGTCCCCGCTGAGATGTCCCTGCAGAGACATGTCCCTGCAGAGACGTGTCCCTGCAGAGTTGTCCCCGTAGACCCTGAAGAAGAACCTGCAGGAGGTTCGACGGTGAATGAGCCTCCGGTGGTGGGTCCAGCTGGTCTCATCTCTCTGGTCCTGTCTCTCAGCGTCACACGGGTCGGCCCGAAACTATTTGAGTCTCAAAACTAGAAAAAAACTCACCAGATCAGAGAAACCAGAGAAGAGTTCAAAAATAAGCCTAATGAGAAAATTATAAACAGGTGTTCAGTCCGTCCATCCATCTGTGCATCCAACCATATATCCACAATACAACAACCAAACATGTCCAACCATACATACATCCAACCATATATCCATCCATACATCTAACTATCCAACCATTCAACAACCATACAACCAACCACACATCCTATCCAACCACACATACATCCAACCATCCAGTCATCCAAACTTGCTACCATACAGCCACCCATACATCCATCCGTACATCCAAACATGCATCCAACCGCTCATTCGTTCATCCATCCAACATACATACATCCAACCATAGATCCAGCCATACATACATCCAACCATTCATTTATCTATCAATTCATCCAACAATACATCCAACTATACATACATACAACCATACATACATCCTACTAACCATCTATCAATCCATTCAACCATCCAATAACCATGCATCCAACCATCCATATATCTAAACATCCAACCAACCATCCATCTAACCATACATATATCCAACCATACATTCATTATTTCATCCTCTTGTTCTGGAGTCAGGTCTCAGCAGGATGTGACATCAGGACATGTTTTTCCACGGCCACCTCTTCAGAATTCGACCAAAACAACAACTCTGTCATTTCTCAACAAAAGATGTTCGTAGTTTAAAGCTCTAGCATGAAATGTGGCAGGTGAAGTGATATACGTTCAATAAGTGATATACATTCCTTCAAGGAATCGTTGTGGTTGTTCTTGTTTTGTATTTTTACTTTGCAGTCAGAGTGAGAAAGGCAGAGTGGAGGACTGTCTTGTTTCGGCTTTTTTTTATTTTTTATTTTTTACAACTTCAAAGGATTTAAAGTTTAAAACCTGCAGCGTGTGTCCTTGTTTGAGGCGAATCAAAAACATCTCTGTTGGTTCTAGCGACCCAGAAGCAGAGAACAGCCGACTCAGACGTGCCTGACTGAGACTAACACTCAGAACCTTCCGGCTTTAATCCGGCCAGCTCCAAAAACTCTGTTTGATTCTGTACCCATGGTGCTGATCCAGTCTGTGACCCGGGCTGTGGTTTAAATCCCTTGAAGCACAAGTATTAATAATTCATGCTAAGCTTCACCGTTGTTTTTCCTTTGAAGTCCTGCTGACTTAATGTCTCGTCCTGACCGGACCTGTGGATCTAAAGGACACAGATCCGTCTGCCGGGTTCTAATGGGGCTAAATTAAGTCCAAATATAGTTTTGTAATTGAGGCGATTCTGAGCTGGTGTGTCGTCTGGTGGTTATTGTGAGCTGACTGCTTCATTTCTCTGGATTGTTTCGGGCCAGAACTATAGTTTCAAGTCTAATTGGATCAAAGTGTCTGAGACAAAACCATAAATCCTGGTTTCAACAGATACATTTTAATTTGACCCTGAAGACGAACAGAAAGATCAAATCTGAGATCAGAATCAGTTTAATTCACATCATGTAAAAATTAAAGAAAGGAGTTTTAAAAAAATAAAACAGCTGAGCAGCTTCTAAGTTAGTTTGTAAAGGAATAAAAGTTTAAAGTATAATTGTGTGAATGTTGATTCACATAATTGTTTTTTTCACCTTTTTTCTTATTCATTCAACCTTTATTTACGCAGGTTAATCCAATCCCATTTTTGTTCTATTTTTTACATTTTTTTTTATACATTTCTGCTATGTTTGTGCTATTTTAGCCATTCAGATTTAATCTATAATACTTTTCAGATTTTTTTATTTTATTTACCAATATTTTTTCCCATAGAGATCATTGTTAGCAGTTATGCTACATTTTGCTAACCTTTTGCTGCTTTTAGCCTAGCCTTTTGATGACTAGTTAGCATTTTGATTCTTCTTTATTTTAGCTAACCTTTGTGTGTTTTTAAATATGAGCTGTTTTTACATTTAGCTCTTAGCCTTATGTTGTTTTAGCTAGCTCATTGATACCTATTTATTTTAAATAACTATTCTGCATTTTTAGATATAAGCTATAATTTTACTACTTTTAGCGTCAGTTAGCATTTGGATACATTTAGATATAGTTTAGCTACTTTTATCTATTAGCTAGACTTTTACTGCTTTTAGCTTCTTGCCCAGCTCATAAGGTTAGCTAGCATTTTGCCGTTTCGTACTTTTAGCTAACCTTTCAGTATTTTCAGATATTAGCTGATATCAAACTACTTTTACCTTTAAGCTATACTTATATTTAAGTTAGAGGTGTTATATTTTATGTAACATTTTGGTTCTTTTAGCCTAGCCTTTTACTATGGTTTGTTAGCATTTTAATACTTCTCTTAGCTAACCTTTCAGCATTTTTTAATGTTAGCTTACATTATACTACTTTAGCTTTTTATTACTTTAAGCTAGAGCTTTGCTACTTTTATCTTTAAGTTAGAATTTTATGACTTTTGGCTAATCTTTTGCTACTTTTATACTGTATACTGTATTAGCTTAGCTGTTAGCTGGCATAATTACCTCTTTCTTTTAGCTAACCTTTTGTCATTTTTTTAAACTTAGCCATCCTTTTACTACGTTTAGCTTTCAGTTAACCTTTGGATACATTTAGCTAGAGCTTTGTTACTGTTTTTTCAACCTTATTCAGGCAGTTTAATCCCACTGAGCCTCGAGGACTCATTTACAAGAGACCTGACTTCTTAACAAAGAATGATGACAGCAATGGATAACAACAACAAATACAGTCATAAAATAGGCATACAATTTTAAGTTTCACTCTTTTTTTAACAAATCGAAATAAAATAGCAACCCAAAGGACAATCAAGAGGAATAGCGGCAAAAAACAGTTTGATCACAAGGCGACTGTTATTACTGTTTTTAGCTTCTAGCCTAACTCTTTGATGCTTAGTATTTTATTTCCTCTTACATTTAGCTAAGATGTCAGTGTTTTTAGATGTCTAGCATTTTACTTCTAACTTTTTAGTGAGCCTTTTGATACATTAAACTAGAGTTTTGATGCTTTTACCTTTTAGCCAGCCTTTTGCTGCTTGTAGCTCCTAGCCTAGCTTTTTGACACGTTTAGCTTGTATGTGATACTTCTGTTTTAGCTGACCTTTTGTTTTTCTTTTTTTAGAAATTAGCTATCATTTTACTACTTTTAGGTTTAGTTAGCCTTTTAGTTATTTTAGCTGTCCTTTTGCCACTTTTAACTTCAAGCATATAGCGTTAACACCGGATCTTTGCTGAAAACGCCGTTTTTCCAGTTGGGGACGTTTTGTGACGACGACCAGCGAACTCTGACAATAGAGTCGTCTTTAAAAACACAGAATTAAAAGGTAAATGGACTTTACTTCTATAGCGTCTTTCTATCTTATCAACACACTTGAAGCACTTTACAATCTGTGCCTCATTTACCCGTTCATACAGCACTCTGCCACATCTACTCTATACGAAGAATAAGCAGAGCTTCAGATCACATTTATAATCAGATGGAACACACATCGGAGGCATTGAGGGGTTCAGTATCTTGCCCACTGCTGGTGGAATCAAACCGCCAACTCTTGCATTGGAGGACGGCTGCTCTACTCAGCCACAGCTGCCCCAATTAAAAAAAAAAAAACTTCTTTAAAAATCTACAAACTTTTTTATCTACAAATCATAGATAAAAATCAGCTAGAAATTATTAACACACTAAAATATAATGTGTAATTTTTGTGTACTTTTGTGATTTATCTTCATAGTTGTTTGTAGAAAATGTTTGCAGGCTGAGAAACTGAAGCAAGGAGCCAAACTTGTTTCAATCCTGCCTTTCTTTATTTGCAGCTTCAAGCTTCGACAGAATGTGTAAAAATGTAGAAATAGGTGCTTCGCTTCGTGTTTTTCTCTTCCTGCTTACATCAGCAGCTCGCCTGTTTGATGTCACTTTGGGAGGAGTTCCTCTGTGAACGAACGTCTCGTTTTTGTCCAGAGGAACAGAAAAGGCTGCAGTTTGTGGTCATCCCTGCAGACTCTGAACAGCTTGTTGCTCCTCGGCCTGCACCGACGGGTCCACTTTCCTCTGATATAAATAGAAAACGATGCTAACAGATGCACCAGCTTCTGCCTGTCTGTCTGTCTGTCTGTCTGTCTGTCTGTCTGCGCTCACACATGAACGTTGCCTTATTCCTAAATCCAGAACATTCCAGGACTAACAGAATTAAAACATTTATTCTCGTGTTTTGAACTGATAAAGTGATGAAGGGTAACGTGACGTTAAAAAAAGAGCAGCTAATAAGGTCACGGCTCAGCCGGGGAGCTGCAGAAACACTCAACTATATTCAGAAGTCGGGCTGCCATTAAGGACCCAGCTTCAAACAAAATAAACGTCAGAAATCTAAAAAAAAATAAAATAAAATAAAAAAGATTTAAAAAACTGAAGCAGAAATTATAAAACTGTAGGGTCACCTTACAGCTGATTTAAAAACTTTTGATTTGTATTTACTGTATTTAAAAAATAAAATAAATAAATAAACAGAAAAATATAATTTATTTAGTGAGGCAGCATTCTTGTTTTTTATTTTTTAATTTATTGTTTTTTTATGTTTTATTGCAATCAAAAATACTTTTGGCTGTTTTTGTTTCTGTCTAGACATTCAGCTGCTGGGACTTTTGTTTTTATAACTTTTATACTTTTTATATAATTTAAGTTTATGTTCAAATATTTCCACATAGAAATACATAGAGAGCAGATGAGTTCTGCTACTTTTAGCCTTTAGCTACTACTCTGCTACCTTTAGCTTTCAGCAATTGTTCAGCTACTTTTAACTTTTAGCTACCATTCTGTTACTTTAGGCTTTAAGATACTTTATTTTTTTGTTAGCTAGCCTTTTGGCACTTTTCAGTTTTAGCTAACTTTTTTGCTTCTTTAGCTCTTAGCTAGACTTTGGCTACTTTTAGCTAGGACTTAGCTTCTTTTTGTTTTAATATCACGTTTTGTTTTAGTTGTTAGCAATGCTTTTGATTTCTCGCAGCCTATTAGTAATTTTAATCGTGCTATGTTGAGCTTTTAGCTTGTTTTATTTTTTGCTTAATCTAACTTTCAGCTAGTGTTGAAGTTTCCCTTCATCAGTTCAGCTGGTTTAAGGTGAAAAACAGCCACAGAGTGGTTTGGTTTGGTTCTGTTCATCTTGCTGAATGTGGAGCAGAGAAACCAATAAGCTCAGGAGAAGACTCAAGATCTTTACTTGAAGGTAAAGACTACAAGACCGTCTCCAGGCAGCTTCATGGTCCTCGGACCACAGCTGAGGAGACTATTCAAAAGTAGAAGCTTCAAGGGACTGTAAACAACATTCCATGACCTGGACGCAAGCAGGAATGCGACTCCAGGTTGATTTGAAGTATAGTAGAAAAAGAACCATAATCAAGGGTTCTGATCACACCATGAGCCACATTTTGAGTCATAATGATGGAAGAAGACCCAGGAGGCTCCACTACCGACAGAAAAACACAAAATCCATACAGGAAGTCACCAAAATACACGTTGACAAGAGCCAAAGTTTCTCAGTACAGTCCCTGGACTGAAGAGAACAAACTGGATCCTTTTGGATCCAGTCACTTATCCATCTGTGGGTTTAGAGTTGAATCACAACATGAGGAGGAATAATTTCCTGTGCGAGTGCTCTGCCGTGCGATCCTGCAGCAGCCGGTACCCGTCGGTCTCGTCAGACTCACCGTTCGCAGGAACTGGATCTCCTCCTCTCCCTCTCCTCCCTCTGCCATCTTCCTCCCACCAGGGTTATTCTCAGCTCCTCAGGAGAAAGAGAGAAAATCCTGGTGAGTTCTCCGTTCGTGGTTCTGGTGTTTGTCTGCGTCCTCACTGCTGAGCACCGTCACACTCTGAGTGAGTGTGAGTGTGTGAGTGTGTGGAGTGTGTGAGAGTGAGAGTGTGTTCTGGAGGACAGCATGAGTCCTCTGCTCTCACTGGACTGTGAGACAGAGTGACAGGATCATCCGGCTCCCTCTCCTCAGATCCCCGGATGGGAGGGATGGGTTGTGGAGGGCTGGCACCTTGTTACACATACCCCCCACCCCCTACCCCCAACGAGCTGCCGTGTCTGCAAAAGTGGGCCAGTGCCCCCCCAACCCCCCACCCCTCAAGTGTGAGGCTATAAAAGGAACGAGGGGCAAGGACTCATCTTCAGGGAGGACACACACTCCCAAAAGTCTGCTGCTCAGATTTAAACCTATCATGTGGGGGTCTGAGGGTGAGGGGAGGGGGGGCCTTTATGTTAATGTCTGTAGTAGCCGAGAGTCGTCCCTAACTCATCCTCTGAGCACTCACAGAGCTGTGAATCTTTATTTGAAACGGTGGACAACACGACACGCCGCCAGCCTTCCTTGAAGGAATGTCAGGCTTCATTCTTGAATTTAGGTTTCGATGGATCTGATCAGGGATTAATGACGTCAGAATTACTCACAGTAAACCAGGGCAGTTAGTGAACGCCAAGAGCTCAGGGGCCAGACATCCTGCGGTTATTGTTTAATTAAGTTTGTTTAATGGTTTAAAAATCTAGTTTTATTCCAATATGAACCCTCATATCATACTCGTAGACTTGGCCCCCGGGCCCCCGGTTAAGTAGCCCTGAACTTAACACGTTTTCGGATTCCTGACGTTTTAGACTACATTTTGATATCTGGATCATCATGTTATCACAAGCGGTTCCTGTGACATGGATTGATTTGTTCTGCTAATCGAGAAGATCCACAGAAAAGTGAAAATCTTAATTTTCGAAAATGAACAGTGATTTCTCTGCGTCTCTTGAAAACAGAAATCTCAAACCAGATTTAGAGATCAGGATTTCCCAGCTGGTACTGACTCACTAACACACACAGAAAGTAGCAAACTTTAAATTTTACTTTGTGGATCTAAATTTTTATCACAGATGTTGGCAGGGCTTAATTTGAGCCAGATCCTGGCGGAACAAGATCCGGGAACATTCTTATTTTGACAGGGTGCGCTCTGGTCACTGTTTGCTTGGATCTGGGAACTCTCAGGCTTATTAATAATAAAGTTATGAACAACTATGACTGCCCTGCATGAATAAAACTTATATTAGATATGTAAACTGAAAATAATTACATAAACACTCATTTTAAACAAAACAGCCACTTACGACTTCTTAATATCACATCAGAGCTGCCTCTTCAAGTAGCATTTCTGCCTTTATCCTTAAAAAATTTGCCCCTAAAAAGAACGATGGGGTGAGTGTTGAACGAGCTAACCAGTCATACGCAGGTAGCAGCCCGCAGGTAGCAGCCCACAGGCAGCGGCCATGAACTGGAGGTTTCACGTCGGACAGTGAATTCAGCAGAGAAGAGTCGGGCTCGGAACCATCAAGTAAGGGGGCGAGGGGGTAGGATGCTTGACAGAAGTGGAGCGTTTACAAATGTAGTAATTTTTTTCTCACTCGCTCTGGAGCAAGACGGCTGCTTTTCTTCCCTCTCCGTCGTCCTCCTGCTTTTTTGCTCTGTCTTGTGTAAGGGAGCTTCTATTTACACATCTTCCGAATCGTAAACTACTGTAATGGATCTGGTCAGCTGGACTTTCAACGCAACTGATAAAAAAATTTTTAACAAAGCGACAGGGTTCTGGAGAACTCTCATGGCCCGCTGAGATGCATGCAGCAGGTTACGTCATGGATCCGTGGGGAGATTGAAAGTTGACGTGCCTTTCTGTTCTGTCTCAGGAGGACACCGAAGATGTTTATATCACTGGAACCATGACAGCAGGGTTTCTGCTTTTTGGCACTGGCAGATACCGATGTTATCAGCTAATAAAGAAGACAGCAGCAGCAGTTTCGGCCATGGCAACGCTGCTGAGCGTATGTGAAGGTTTGGTTTGTGCTTTGAGTACTCAAAATCAGCTGATTTACAAGTACAACCGTGAGACGCAAGCTATTTGTGTGAATCGCAGGCCATTTGTGGCTGCTGGGACTCGCCAGCATGTTGGGGACGACCTTGGAGGGAGCTCATAAGAACAGAACAGTGGAGTGTCCACAAATCTGTCCATTTTGGATGAAAAGTACCAGCAGAACTCAAGGCTGACAAGAAATAACAGTCTGCCTTAAAAAAATCAACTCTGGCTTATCTGAATCTGATTCCCTCATTCGGCCATGAAGCAGGCCGACTTATCCAATTTTTCTTTGAACATGTGTAAACTAAGGATCTGCTCTTTCTGCAAACACCCACCCCCGCGCAAACTTCTGTGAACGCTTATCAAAGTTGTACCGGCTGACACCAACATCTTATCAGGACTATGATGCTTTCTAGAAGTGCTTCGTGGACAAATCTCACCATCTTGTATGTAACGTGTTTGTAAATGTGCTGCTGGTAGTTTTTTTTTTTATATCTTAAACCATGTCCTGATAAGGACAAGGTGTGAAGAGATCTTTTTTCTAATACCACTATCCTTTCTCATGGCCTTTCCTCTTTTCTATCTAAAGAATAAGGGGCCACGCTCTTAAGAGCAGCAGCAACGTGCACTCTGCCCGTCTTTCAGACGACTGAACGAACATAAACTCACTGCAATGTAATTATGGTGCAATGATACAGTGCAATGATAAATGATAATAAAGCTTATACTGATTCTGAAATGTATACGTGTAACCCATTAAAATACACCAAAATGCAGGAAATTGCATTTATTTTATTCAAAATTTTCTGGGGCTGCAACGGCCATTTTGAATCTGGTTGACTTTAGAAGGTAATCAGTTGTAGATCTACATCTGGGGGTCACTTCCAGAGTTTCACTGAAATCTGTCCGGTGATTTGTGGGTTATTTTGCTGACAACATACGTTAGTATTCCTACATTATTCCTTTGTGGACCGAATGGGACAAGCTTAGAGGCCAAATATGGCCCAGGAGCCACCAGTTGACAGTTACCTTTTTACAGAGCTGGTAAGCTGGAAAACAATGACCGACTCCTGCTAAAATTAAACTGGAGCAACAAAACAATAGTCGTAATTTTCCTTTAAATAATTTCACTGAGTAAAATTTGTTTTCAGCTCCACTAAAGGAAGATTTTCTGCTTCTCTTTGATCTCGAACTCTAAAAGCTGAAAATTTGTTTTTGCATTATAACCTTGGAGCAGCTTGATTCCTGCTCAACATGCAGAAACGAATGAAACAGAAATATTCAGGACAGACACACCTCATGCAGCAGAGCACACACACACACTCACACATACACACACACACACCTTACCTCTCCAGCCTTCATCTGGGTTCCCTCACCCCGTTCTCCATGCCTCTCCCTTCCTCCCCCTGCACTCAGAGGAACCTGCAGCTCTGAGGTTTGAAAGATCCTGAGACAGAACCTGCTGGGGACAGATTTCTGCAGACTCACGAGTCCTGACTCCTGCACACTCTCCTCCTGCCTCGGGGCTGCAGCTGCGGTGCTTCACCACCAGGGGGCGCCACGGACCCAGCAGTCCCGCTCTCCTCAGACCTGCCTGAAGGAAATGAAGGAGTCACATCCTGCTGTGGTTTATTCTGAAAACTCGATGAAATCAAACTTTCAGCTCCACCTGCAGCTCATGAAACCTCCTCAAACAGACACCACTTTCACTTTTACTCACCCAAAAACAAACATGTCAGAATAAAAGCATCATGTAAGGCACATGTGTCAAAAGAAAAGCACAACATAAGGCAAACATGTCAAAATAAAAGCATAATGTAAGACAAACGTCACAATGAAAGCATAATGTATGGTGCAAAATATCAGAATAAAAGTAAAACGTAAGGCAAATGTCAGAATAAAAGCATAATGTAAGGCAAACATGTCAAAATAAAAGCATAATCAAAGGCACAGGTGTCAAAATACAAACCTATTGTAAAGCACACATCAGAATAAAAGCAAGAAGAAAAACATGTCAGAATAAAATCATTCGGTAAGGCACATGTCAAAATAAAAGCATTAGGTAAGGCACATATGTCAAAATAAAAGCATTAGGTAAGGCACCTATATAAAAAAGCATGTTAATGCAAATGTGAAAATAAAAGCATCACATAAGTCAAACATGTCAAAATAAAAGAATAGGTTAATGCAAATGTCTAAATAAAAGTATCACATAGGTCAAACATCAAAATACAGTAAAAGCATTAGGTAAGGTATAAATCAAAATAAAAGCATGACATAAGTCAAATGTGTCAAAATAAAGCATTAGATAACACAAACTTCAAAATAAAAGCATCACGTAAGCCAAACATGTCAAAATAAAAGCAATAAGGCACATGTCAAAATAAAAGCATAAGTTAATGCAAATGTCTTAAAAAAGCATCAAAACAATTATGTCAAAATAAAAGCATTAAGTAAGGCAAAAATAAAAATCAGTTAAGTCAAGCCTGTCAAAATCAAAGAATTAGGTAAGGCATGTATGTCAAAATAAAAGCATTAGGTAAGAAAAAACAAAAGCATCACGTAAGTCAAACATGTCAAAATAAAAGTATTAGGTAAGGCACATATGTCAAAATAAAAGCATTAGGTAAGACAAAAAACAAATTAAAAGCATCACATAAGTCAAACATGTCAAAATAAAAGTATTAGGAAAGGCACATATGCGTTGTGGTATTGGAGAATGACCTCGTCACTTCCTGTTTTGAAGAAGTGTTGCTTCAGATTACTGTAATCTTACTAATTTAACAGGAAGTAGATTTTTTTTATCATCGTGGCATTATATCAGCCAAAAAATCAGAAAAATCGCTTGTGAAATTTTTGTTGTACTTTGGTGGCGGATAGACCACCGCACATAGCACAGCTGAACGTAAATGGGAAAAGGATAACTTGCAGTTATGGCTCCAAATATTGAAGGACTGTTGGCGCTGTTATCAAAGGAGTGTGAAAGATGCAAAAAGGACATACCTGACCGATCAAATTGCATCTAGGAGTCAAAATCCTGCTGTTTTATTTTAAATTATTCACTCTGTTCTAAATGCCCCACACTCTGTCCTTGTGGAGACATGGCCTGCAGTGTGTGAAAGGTTTTTACAGTTTTTTGTTGACAAAGTCACTTCCATTAGGGCCCAGATGCTTGATTGTGTATCTTTAAAATCCCAGCAGGAGGTGGTGTGCCTTCTAAGGCCAACTGGTTCTCCAGATGATGCTATTCCTCTTCGACTATTCAATGAGGTTTTCCCTACTATAGGTCTTTCAGTGCTTGCTCTTGTAAATAGTAGCTTGTCTTCAGGTGTTGTTCCTGAAAATCTGAAACGTGCAGTTGTCCAGCCTCTGATTAAGAAACCAAACTTGGATCCTGCTGTCATGGAAAACTATAGACCTATCTCTAAATTGCCTTTCATTTCAAAAAATTCTTGAGAACGTAGTTTATACTCAGCTAATGGCCTATCTTATTGAACATAGTATTTTAGAGGCTTTTCAATCTGGTTTTAAATCCTTTCATTGTACGGAGACAGCTCTTTCGAGGGTTTTTAACGATATATTACTATCAACTGATTCTGGTGACTGTGTTGTCTTGGTTTTGTTGGATCTATCGGCTGCTTTCGACACTGTAGATCACAACATTTTAATTAATCGTTTGGAACAGTGTGTGGGCATTGGCGATATAGCCCTAGACTGGTTTAAATCCTATTTGACCAAACATACTTTTTGCGTCTGTCTTGACGGCCATAGGTCCTCCTCTGCTCCTCTTTCATATGGTGTTCCACAGAGCTCAGTTCTGGGCCCTCTTCTATTCTTGTTGCACCTTCTTCCTCTTGGCTGTTTTTAGGAAACACGGGATTGCATTTCATTGTTATGCAGATGACACACAGATTTATGTACCATTAAAGAAAGCAGACTCCACTTCTCTTCGGTCTTTGCTTTTATGTTTGGAAGATCTGAAGACGTGGATGGCACTACATTTTTTTAATCTAAATGAGGACAAGACAGAGGTGGTGATTTTTGGAAGTTCCAATGGAAAGTCTCTGCCCGATGATTGCTCATTGGCTCAATATGTCAAGCCAGTTGTTGCAAATTTAGGGGTAAAGATAGATGCAGGTCTTAAGCTAGAGTCTCACATCAGAACTGGTGTAAAATCTAGCTTCTTTCATTTAAGGAGTTAGCCAAAGTGAAACTATCTTCCAAGGCAACATTTTGAAATGGAATCCATGCATTTGTGACGACATGGCTGGATTAGTGTAACGCACTTTATATAAGTGATTTGTGCATTTCCCAGCTTCAGAGGGTTCAAAATGCTGCTGCATGACTTTTAACGGGTACACGGAAATTTGACCATATTTCCCCTGTTTTGGCCTCTTTCACTGGTTGCCAGTACATTTTAGGATTCATTTAAATACTTTTATTTGCTTTTAAAATTTTAAATGGTCATGCCCCTCCTTACCTGTCTGAGTTGCTGCATTCTTACACTCCCTCCTGTTCTCTCAGGTCAGCTGACCAGCTGATTCTGAGGGTCCCGAAGACTAAGCATAAGCTCAGAAGGGACCGTGCTTTTTCTGCGATTGCCCCTAAACTCTGGAATGACCTTCCATGATGTGACACAAGACAGGCCTCTTCACTTGCTGTTTTTAAGTCTCTTTTTAAAACTCATCTTTTTTCTTTGGCTTTTGGCACAAACTGACTTTTGCTTTACTGTGTTTATATTTTATTATTTTAAGTACTGTAGACTTGACCTTTTCTATTGTTATGATTGTGTACAGCACTTTGGTCCTAAGGTTGTATGAAGTGCTTTATAAATAAAGTTGGTATGGTATGGTGACATTTCTGTAAAATGTCCTCCTGTTGGCAAACTGGCAGGTTGTTCAGGAGCTCTCTTCATCCTCCTCTTCCTCTTGACATTCCTCGTCACGCGCGCTCCTCAGCTTCCTGCAGAGAAGACACTCAGGAGGACCGAGGGGGGGACATTAACGTCCCCTGTCTTTTGGTTTGATAAAACAAGGACTCCTTTGAGCGTCCCCCGTCCAGCTGCACGGCCACATTCAGGATATCAAACACTGTGTCCCTGTGTGGTCCTGAGAGAGATGAAGAAATTAAAACACACAGCTGAAATTCACCCAACGAGCCAAAGCCAAGTCCTTGCAGCTAAAAGAAGCAGGACACTAGCTAAAAGACTAAAGAAGCAGGAAATTAGCTAAAACAAAAAAGCTGTTAATTAGGTAAACGCTAAAAGAAGCAAAACATTATCTAAAAGCTCAAAGTATAATAGCTAAAAGCTAAATAAATGGAACACAAGCTAAAAGCTAAAAAAAAAGAACATTAGCTAAAAGAATAGAGCACAAGGTAGGCAAAGGTCACCCCTAAACACTAACTAAAGACTCAAAATGCTTTTTAAAGTAGCTTCATGCTACTTAAGTGTCAAAAAGCTAGCTAGATGCTATAAACAGCAACGGGCTAGCTAGTCACTGATTAGCTACTAGCAAAACACTAGCTAAAAGTAATGTCCCTTTAAATATTAAAACTCTTGCTACAAGCTAAAAATATGAGCTAAAAATAGTAAAACACTAGCTATAAGTCTCAAGACTAGTGAACTGCTAAAAGCAACAAAGAGCTAGCTAAACACTGATAGTGACAATTGATTGAATTGTACTTTTGTTTTTGTTTCACCCACAGTTCTTATTTGAGTATTTTGTCTGCATTTTGTGAACTTTAAGTTTTTGATGCGATCATCTGTGAGACATTATCCTCTTGGTTGTTCCTACTCTTGGTTGCATTTATCTATGTTATTTAATGTTCATTCACTGTAGCACTTTGAGATCCATTGTGTATGTAAAGTGCATTATAAATAAAAGTTATTATTATTATTAGTAGTATTATTATCTCAAAGCTAAAAGCAGTAAAAGAATACCGGTATATACTAATAGTAACAAATTGCCATACGCTAAAAGTAGTAAAACACTAGCTATAAGTCTCAAAAGGCTAGCTAGATGCTATATGCAACAAAGGGCTAGCTAAAGACTGATACAGGCAGCCCTCGCGTTGGGGGGGGGTACCCCCCCCCCCCCCGACTTACGGCATTTCGGACTTACGGCAACGCCCCCAGTGACGTCATCACACCTCCCACTGACTTTTTTGTGCAGTATTTTATGTGTTCTTTTATTTTTTTGAGGGCACTGTGTTAGCTAACTGCTTGGAAATACAGCAAAACGGCGTTCTAAGTACGCTGTTGTTGTGTTATGTAGGATATAAAAACGTGTTTAAAATGCCGTTTACCGTTCTTTTTCCGACTTACGGCAAAAATCCGGAGTTACGGTCGCCACATGGGTTGCGCTCCGACTTACGGCAAAATCGGGTTACGAACGGGGCGTAGGAATGGAACTCGTTCGTAAGTCGGGGACTACCTGTAGTGGCAAAAGGCTAGCTCAAAGCTAAAAGCAGCAAAAGACTGAATACTAATAAGTAGTAAAACACTAGCTATAAGTCTCAAAAGGCTGGCTAGATGCTATATGCGACAAAGGGCTAGCTAAAGACTGATAGTGGCAAAAGGCTAGCTCAAAGCTAAAAGCAGCAAAAGACTAAATACTAATAGTAACAAATGGCCAAATAAAAGGTAAAAGTAATAAAACACTAGCTATAAATATCAAAAAGTCTAGCTAGATGCTATAAGCAACAAAGGGGTAGCTAAACACTGAAAGTGGCAAAAGGCTAGCTCAAAGCTAAAAGTAGCAAAACTGGAGTTAAAATTTGAAAAATGCTAGGCAAGTTTTTAAAGGCTAGCTAAAAGCTAAAACAGTAAAATGTTTTCTACAAGTAGCACAAGACAAAAGCCGAGGCAGTAAAGCTTTGTAAAGTTTAAAAAGTGACAGAAATCCAAAGTCACAGCACGCTTCGCCTGAACGTTTTCATGAACAGCTAAAACAGCACAAAGTCTGCAGAGGTAGCAAAAAGATACAGAAAAAAGCAGTAAGTCGACATTCGCACACAAAAAAAAAGAGAAAAAAGAGAAAGTTGAGTTTTTATTTTATTGTTGAGAATCTTCAAACGTTTCAGTCAAATAAAAATGTTGATGGTTGCTCATCAGCAGCTCACCACCTCCTTCCTCTCTGCTCCGTCTCCCCTCCCCCTTACACACACACACACGCACACACACATGCACGCACGCACACGCACACACACAGAAACTGATGTGAGTTCCTCTATCTGGCAGAGCCAGTTCCTCCATCTGATGCTGACTTGTTTATGTTCAGGGGACCAGTGCTCAGCAGGAAGTGGTCCGCTCTGCTGCTGAGCTCTGCTTCATACCGGTCCACAGAACTGATCCGGCTCAAGGGCCTGGCTCGGGTGGGTCCCCACGGATGAAGCGGCCCTCGCCCTCTGCTCTCGCTGTCTCCGGGTGCACGCACGCCCAACAGGAGGAGGAGAAGAAGGAGGTAGAGGAGGAGGAGAAGAAGGAGGTAGAGGAGGAGGAGCAGAAGTCCAGCATGGAGCTGTAGGGACCCGAGCAGAGCCGTCAGGAGGAGAAGAACCCTGAGATGAACAGGACCAAGAGGTGAGAAGAACGAAGGAGCAGCAGCCTGAGGTTAGGTGATGCACCCTGTGGTTTTCTGTAGAGTCAGAGACGGGCTCGGGTTCTCGGGTTTTATTTCCCGTGTCTATTCAGGTTCTTTTCGTCTTTTACTTTACTTCTCAAGCAGACGTGAGACGTGCTCGACCTGCGTACCTGTGGGGCACGTCATCTTCTGGAACTGCTCCTGTGTTTACTGCACACACAGCCAGTCCGCACAGTCAACAGTTCCCTGCAGCACCGTTCTGTGGACATGTCTTCTGTCCCTGTGTCCTCTGTTCAGTTTGACCGGAGACGCTTTGTTTGGGTCTTTGCATTCTGACGCTGAAGTTGTGACACAAGCCTGATCAGACTGATAGTGCTGTGTGTGTGTGTGTGTGTGTGTGTGTGTGTGCGTGCGTGCGTGCGTGCGTGCGTGCGTGCGTGCGTGCGTGCGTGCGTGCGTGCGTGCGTGCGTGCGCGTGTGTGTGCGGAGGCACCTGATTAAGGAAGACACACTCAGAGGTCACATGAGTTCCCCCTCCCACCCCCACCCCGCCCAGGTAAGGTCATCAAAAGTGAACGTATCCAGCAAAGACAAGGCCAAAACAAAAAATACAAGAAGGTAAAGAATAAATAAATAACAAAGAAAACGTTTTGAATTCACACAAAAAGTTTTTAGATTTGTGCAAATTAGCTCCCAGTATCACCCGCCAGTAAAGGAAAAAGGGTGATAATGTGTTCGCCACTGTCCATTTGTCCTTGTTAGCAAAATATCTCATGAACCAGTGGATGGATTTTCACCCCCAGACGTTCCTTTAACTTCATGACAATAAGTGTTTCTTACTAAACTGCCTAAAAATACCCTTTATTAAGACTTTTGTCCACTGCAGTCTCTTGTAAGCGTCTGAGCCTGAAATTTCAGTCGGCCCAACAGGAGTCGGTTCTTCAATCTGAATGCATGCGGCTCTACTTCATGCACCAAACACTTCACTCGTGCAACACAAGCGTGTTTTTATTCTTTACATTCAAACTAAAACTGTTCTGTTGGACGAGATCTGGCTATACAGCAATAGCCACGCCTCTTCCAGGTAAGTTCCCGCCCCCTGTTGGTGATTTTTACAGCCTCTTTTGAATGGAAGAGAGCGGCATCATCAAGCGGGCTGAGATCAAAATCAAAGAGATCAGTGTTTCCTCTAGATCATTCCCTTGACGGAGCGCTCGTCGTATTTTATTTTTGTCATCGGGGTGTGGGGGAATGAAGACGGGACAGAGTCACGTCTGTGTTGCCTGCCCATTAGCTTAGCGCTACGTTGCTGCTGGTAATAGTTGATTGCGGGGGAGGGGGGATATCAGTAGGCCTGTCACAATAACAAGTTTTTCTGGGCGATTGTCTCAGAAATTATTGTGATGATACGTAATTATTCTCAAATTTAAGAAGAAATGTTGAAGTTTTGTGTGTAGTACCTTTTTTGACCACTGGATGGCAGTATAAGACTGTTTGAACCAAAGGATGGACAGTGAGGGAGCGCGCAGCGTGTCTTTTGAAGAAAAATGGGAGGGAGGCCCCTTGACGTGACGTGGGTTGTCTCTTCCTGTTTTTTTGGTTTTCAAAATGGCGGACGCTCGATGTGGTTCAAGCTCTTTAGTGTAACATTTTTCACTCAAAGGTTTTAATTAAAATATCAGTAAACAAGTTCTCAGCTTATTTTTTACAGAGAAAAACAACTTTTTACACGAAGGCACAAGTTTCAACCGCGAATTATGGAGCTTCGGCAAGACAGAGGTTTATTTCCAAGGTCAGACTGTTAGCTTAGCTCGTAGCTTAGATCAGCTTAGCTGCTTTTAACGATCCAAACGTGTAATTTTGGACAGTTAAAACAATTTTAAAGAAAAGATAATAAAAAAGAGAAAGGGAGGGGTCAGTGAAGAGCACAGGAGTTGAGCCTTTTGTCATCCAGTGTCTTCAGTAGAAACAGTCAGATTCTTTATTGTCGTTCGCATCACGTGGTACATGAAGTGGAACAAAATTGTGTACACAGGGCCCCAGTTACATCAAACAATAGCAAAAATACAAAGTGTAAAAATAAACAGTAAATAAGGATCTAAGATATATGCCAGTCACTAATAGTGCAAAACAATACACCGAACAGCAGCAGCACGACTCTCACAGGTTCAGTTCGGCTACAATTTACATGCTTAACGCGAACACCAACATAAACTAAACTAACATAAACTAGGATTTATTCAAAGCATGCAGCAAAAATACAGAAACAAGACCATAAAAGTGAAAAAATAAATAAATTACAGCAGCATGGTCCTGTTGGCAGAGTGGTTCTGATGACAGTGAGGTTCTCTTAGATACATGGTTCCATTGGCACCATGGTACTGTTAGTGGCGTGGTTCGGTTAGCAGTGTTAGCAGGTCTTGTTAGCAGGTCCCTTCAGCAGCAAGTTGATAATAAGGACCGCAGCAGCTGCCTCCCAGGCTGCCCTCCACAACTGGGTCCAGCAGACAGAGAACATCCGAGGTTCCCCTGCGGAATCAAGTGGAGTCCGCAGAGTTCGGTCCGATCAGGCAGGCGGAGGATCTTGTTAGCAGCATTAGCAGGTTAGCGGGTCTAGTTAGCAGGTCCCTTCAGCAGCATGTTGATAATAAGGACCGCAGCAGCTGCCTCCCAGGCTGCCCTCCACAACTGGGTCCAGCAGACAGAGAACATCCAAGGTTTCCCCACAGAACCGAACAGGTCTGTAGAGTTCGGTCCATGCAGGAGAATGGAGGATCATGTAGACAGCTGCCATGACAGGCTTGAACCCGAGGCTGGAAGGATTGAAACACGATGGCAGGATGGTAAGGCAGCGTCACAGAAAACTCCACAAGTGTGTCGTGGTCATACCCGTGCTGTGGACGTACATCGTAGGCGCAAAAACGGTTAAAACAAAAACAACAGGAACAAAAAAAGATCAAGTTCACCGGGAGCCTGTGAAGCTGCGACTCAGCTGAGCGGGGCCATCTTGAGAGAGAGACACGAAGAAACATTAAAGCCAATAAATGAAAATGAGGTTGATCATTTTCATTTATCATGTGATTAACTGATTTGTTGCTTGTCGCAACAGGCCTAGGTATCAGTAGCATTTTTGCTAGCACGTTTATATTGCGTCCCGCGCTACATCAATACCAACAAACACCAACAGTTGTTGACGGGGTGGGGCGCCCTGCTTGTATAATGGTAAAGGAAACACTGGAAATAGAGGTAAAACCACAACTGAAACCTTCTGAGGGTTAATGAAACTCAGGAAGTGTTCACTTTATTTATGTCTACAAATACTAAACCACTGGCGTCAACCTAATTCAAGATGGCCACCACAGCTGATATTTGGCGTGATGGCAGATACAGTGAGTTGTAATAGATCATGCAAGATAGATAAAAAAAAATAAAAAAGTCAAATTTTGTAATTTTTAAAGTTTCATTTTGGGTCAAATGTATGAACAGCCTGTAGCCACAGAACACGGGGGTTGGGGGGGGAGCACACAAACGAGGCCTTCAACAGAATCAATTAATCAATTAAGGAGTGAAAAGGAGGAATTTACATTTCCCCCTGCCAGCGTGAGGGGGAGAGGGGCCGATGGGGGGGGGGGGGG
>JARVLU010001196.1:38516813-38533275 GCA_031762415.1 Simpsonichthys santanae | reverse complement strand
GGTCTGGGTTTAAAAAAAAAAAAAAAAAAAAAAAGTTCAATACAGAACCAACTGGACTTTATTTGTTACAGACGTTTCGCTCTTCATCCGAGGAGCTTTCTCAATTCAAAGAGCAGAGAGTGGAGTTGGCGTCTTCTGTAACAAATAAAGTCCAGTTGGTTCTGTATTGAACTTTTTTTTTTATCATGCCTGGATGACTGAGAATCTTCACCAGCATATTGGTCTGGGTTTGTATTTTCATGTGTTAAATGTATTTAGTTCGAGCATGTACAAATATATATTCCATTAATATGTTTCTGGGTAAAAGCTAAAATAAACTACACAAATAAAAGTCAAAAGTAGCAAAATTGTAGTTTCAGTTTTTACTTGTTTTCTAGTTTTATTCTATGATTTTGGAAACTCATGTCTAATTTTGTGCCTTCTACTCAAATTTCTATAAATATTACTGACATGAATAATGTAAAGTAGGAGAATTTATTTTGATGGTTTGTCTTTCAACACTTGTTTCTTCTCCAGAACTTGAATCTCAGGTAGTCAGTGTCATTTCTACTTGAAACCAGAACCTTACACTTATTCTTCTGTTTTTCCTTATTGTATAAATGCTGTTATTTATTTATTTACTTCTTTTTTATTATATTTGTTGCAGACTCTGAAGGCAGGATCTCCAGCCCCAGAGGTTCCCAGTTGCTCCACATGACCCTGATGATGCACAGCTGGATAGTCCCGTCTCAGACGTTTGCCCAGAAACTCCTCACCCTATATCCTTGAAATCTCAGTTTTACTTCTTCCTCCTAAAAGACATTTTTCCAAGCAAAGAATACACAGTTTGTATTTTACTTTGTCTCTTAGTGACGACCATACTGGTTTGTTTCACTCGGCATATTGTTTATCAGACCTGCACCCCTCAGATTCTGAGTCCGCTGGTCAGACGTGGGAATTACTGTAAAAAAATAGAAAGTGCACCACCTCCAATGAAATACTGTGAGTTCAGGAAAAAAAAAATAACCTCATTTTTTGGATAAGGCGCATTAAGCGAAACAAAGCAGTCAGATAAGTCAAACCTTATTAAACTTATTCACAAAACCACATAAAATTGGTTTGAGGTCAGTAAGCACATCAGAATTAATACATAAGGCGCACCTGATTATAAGGCTCACTGTCGAGTTTTGAGAACATTAAAGGATTTCAAGTGCTCCTTATAGTCTGAAAAGTACGGTATTGTAAATGGTACAAAACCTGTGCCAAGTAAAACGAGTCACCATAAATGTTTGCGCCTGCTAAAATGAATTACGGTAAATGTGGTAAACACTGCACCATCAGATTTGAATTATGTTTTTAAAAAAAGTTTAGGATCAATCATCCAGGTCAGGGGTCTGCAACCCTTTGTTCACTAAATTAAACGTGTCCAGAGCCACAACACCTGCTACAACTGGGATTCTCAACTGGTGGCCCACAGACCAGTTTAAGTTCGTTGGAAGGCACTTTTCTGGACAGTAGGGGTGATTTTATAAAACTAAAAATATCTAATGATTTTTAACTTTTATTCATATTTTTACACTCTAAGACAAAATAAAAGAGAGATTCTTGTAAAGAAGGAAAAAAATATATAGTTTTTGCCCATTTCTAAAAACTAAAACAATAAATTATGCATTCTTATGTGATTTTTTTTATTGTAGAAAGATTACGTATCCTACTTTGAAGAAATAAAGCATAAAGTGAAAGTGTGCTTTACTCCTTGTAATGTATTCATATATTTGCAAAATAAATGACAGAAAAACCGTTAAAACTAGTTCTTTTAGTTGTTAAAACAAGCAATAAAATTCAGTTTTATGTCAGTTTTGGTCAAAGCTTGAAAGAGCCGCTGCAGAGGGACCAAAGAGCCGCATGTGGCTCCAGAGCCGCAGGTTGCAGACCCCTGATCCAGGTAGATAACAACAAAAAGTTTTAATCATGTCATCTGGAGCAGTTTCTTTAATTGAGAAACGTTTCATCCCCCATCCAGAGGACTTCCTCAGTCCATGGCCTGCCAACCACGTCTGTCCCGTAGGTATAGCCTTCACTCCTGTGTCTCAAGCCAACCTCTTGTTAGAATCAAAAAAAAGTTTAAATCGTGTCATCTGGACCAGATACCATAAATACAAGAAAATATGGGCAAGTTAAAAAAAATACATTTTTAAAATAACGTTTATTTTCCACAGAACAACAAGTCTGGGTCCAGATAACACTTCATTCTGTTCCAGATCCGGACCGCAGTCTGGTCTGCTATTTGTAGACCCGTATCTGCTCGGGACCCACTGGTGCCCGGCTCCTGGCCTCACGTTCAGTCCAGTAATCAGATCAGGAAACAGGCCAAGCTTTGTTTTGAGCTCCTGCAAAGCAGATTTGAAGTAAATATCCCAGCAGGTGTTCTGTTTGGGTTCGGATCCTTGACTCTTTCTTGCACCTACAAGGACTGTCCCCCTGACAAGAGAGGACTCAGGAGGACCCAGATCTGCCACCTTGTTAGGTGAGGAAGGACAACTGGTCAGGAAACTGGTTCTCCTGCTCTGTCTGTGAGTAGTAAACATGTTTTGTGTTCTGCTCCGGGACCAAGGCAGTGGATGAGTCAGTTCGCGGGCGTTTTTAAGGAGGACCCCGTCCTGGAGCAGACCATGGGGGACCTGTGTGAGCTGGTCCGACTGGATGGAGAGAAGATGCACTCGCAGCTCATCAACACCTCCTGCCTGTGAGTCATGTTGTGGTTTGAGTCACCACCATGCACCTGAGGAACTGTCGTTTGCTCATCGATGCAGATCTTCAGTCCGTTTTTCTATAAATAGAACAACCGTCTACTTGTCCCGTCTCTGGTTTGTTGTTTCTCCAGAAGCCCTCACGTGAATGCGTCCCAGGCTCCCTCGCCCTCTGTGAAGAAGAGGAAGGTGTCTCTGATTTTTGACCACATGGAACCAGACGAGATGGCCGCGCACCTCAGCTACCTGGAGTTTAAAAACTTCTGTAATGTTTCAGTAAGTCAACGAATGCGACCGCTCACAAAAAAACAACTCCCGAAACTCTCAGGAGAGAGAGACTTTTAGAAGTTTTTTAAAAAGTTTGGATGTTTGGATTTTCCGGTACGTCCTTAAAAAAAAGTTCCCCAGTTGAATCGTGACCTTTAGCTTCATCCAAACTGATCCAAATAAACTTTTCACATTCATATTTATAAGACTGAGCTGAATGCAGCTCATCTTTCAGATGAAAGATGAAATGTTGCTATAATTTTTATTTATTTTTAAACCCGTCCAGAGGATCAGACTTAACTTTTTTAGATTGTTATACCTGGATTATTGAGCGTGCATCATGGCTCATCCTACGTTCTCAGTATTGAAATTCACTTTAGTCTTACAGAAAACTCCCAAATGTGTTTCAGACAATAGCTCACTGTATCAAAATATTAAAATGTATTTTTTAAACATAGTATCTGGAACGTCTCTCCAGTTTTTCACAAAATAACCTTTTTCTCAAGTAGAGCAGATTGAAGTATCTGGGCGTCTTGTTCCTGAGTGATGGGAGGATAAAGTGGGAGATGGATCAACAGATCGGGGCCTCCTACTCAGTAATAACTGTGTTGCTCCGGGTGGTCGTGGTGAAGAAAGAGTTGAGTCCAAATGGCAAAGTTCTGGACTTACTGGTCTGTCTGCGCTCCAACCCTCACCTGTGGTCACAAGGTTTGGATCAGGACTGACAGAACGAGATCCCGGATCCAAGCGGTTGAAATGAGTCAGCCTTAGAGATAGGGTGAGGAGCGCCGTCATCTGGGGGGAGCTTGGAGTAGAGCTGCTGCTCCTCTGCATCAAAAAGAGTGAGTTGAGGAAGTTCATGTGATCAGAATGTCTCTTTTTGGAGGTTTTCTGAGCATGCTTTACTGAAAGGGAGACACAGGGCAGACCCAGAACTCAGCTGAGGAATCTTCTCACCTTGGGGTTCCCCAGGAGATACTGTAGAGTGTCGCTGGGGCGAAGGAGGTTTGAGTTTCTCTCCTGGCTCTGTGACTCGACCAGGGATAAACGGTAGAAGATGGTGATGGAGAAGGTTCTGTGGTTATGCAGATGGAAGAGTTTTGAACAAATTGAAGTTTATGGAGGAGCTTGTAGGTAAATCAAAAAGAAGAGCTTTACAATAATCAAGGCGAGATGTGACCAGAGTCTGGATCAGAACATTAGTGGTGTTTGGGTGTAAGCGAGAGTCGCAGGTGGGAGATGTTTTGTAAGTTGAAATATGCTGACCGAATGACATCATTGTTTTGAAGGATGACACCCAGACTCTGAAACTGAGGAGTTCTCAATGTGAACAGAGAAGTTGTTAAGGGTGGGTTTGGTGCCAATAAGTAGGATTTCAGTTTTGCCACTGTCAAGTTTGTGAAAGTTGTTGGACATCCAGGACCTCCTTGTTGAAGACAGAGAAGGAGTTGGGGAAAAAAAGAGGGTTTGGGTTTAGTAGAAAGTGTATCATATGCATAACAATGAAACTGAATGTTATATTACAGAATATGTACCGGTAGTTAATGATAAATAAGAGGGGTCCAAGGACAGAGCTATGGGGTACACCAGAGAAAGTGGGTGGGGAGGCTGCGATGAGAATGTTTTGAGTTGAATAAACTGAGCCTGGCCATTTTCTGAGAAAAGTGAGAACCTGTTCAAAGCTGCAAGACATTATGGAGACAATGTGCAAACAATGTGTAGACGATGTGGAGGAAACCTGGAGAAGATGTTGTGACAGTCTGTGGACATTCTGGAGACAGAGAGATACGATTTAAACTTAGTGGTATTTCAGATATTCCTGTGGAAGCTGGGCTGTCAATGAAGACCGGTATGTTTACCCACCTTGTTCTTCTCAGACATCATGATCTACCAAAGATTCCTAGCTCTTCTACTCAATGTATGGAAGTCGCTCTGATAAGTACAATTTAACTTTATATTCAGACAAACCAGTTCAAGACATTGTCAGCTTTGTGGGGCTAAAGAAATGTTTAAAAAAGGGTTGTCTCTGGCCCACAGGCCACTTGTTGCTTGGTCTACAGCACAGCTCTGTTCCTAACGGGGAAACGTCCAGGAGAGATCAGCTTCTGTGGCACCCTGATGGAAGTGGCCCCTACAGATGTTCTCTGGCTCCAGCCCTGTTAATGTCCTGGACTACAAACAAGTCAAGCTTAAAATAAAACCTTTTGGGTTTTAATGTATATCAGCTGCTTGGCTGGTGTGTAAACCTCCTGCAACATGATTTAGTTTGTATCTCATCGGTGTAAAAATTAATAAGTCAAATAGAAGCTTCAATGTCTGACGTCCAGGAACCACATCTCTCTTGTTTGAAGATGGGGGAGCTAAACCCTCCTGCTGCCCTTGGGTCAAAATGACCGACAAGGCCTCAGCATTAAATCTGAAGCCTCTAAAGATCAGCAGGAGGGTTAATATTATCTACGTTGTTGGTGAAGCCTCTTAACAGGTTGAGGTTTCTGTTTCCGTCAGTTCCTGGATTACCGGAGCTACGTGGTGCGAGGTTCGGTCCGGGACAACCCTGCCCTGGAGCGTTCGGTCATGATGTGTAACGGAGTCTCCCAGTGGGTCCAGCTGATGATCCTCAGCAGACACACGGCCCAGCAGAGAGCCCAGGTCTTCACCAAGTTCATCCACGTGGCTCAGGTAGACCCGGTTCAGGACCAGTCCAGTTCAGGAAGCCCGGCTTTGTTTCACGTTGTCCTCTTCTGTAGAAACTGAGAGCGCTGCAGAACTTCAACACGCTGATGGCCGTCACCGGAGGTCTCTGTCACAGTTCCATCTCTCGCCTCAAAGACACGTCCAACCTGCTGCCGCCTGACATCACAAAGGTATTTACAGCGGCTCGCTCACCTGAGAGGTCCGATGTTCCCACTTTCTTTGAACCGTTCTTCTGTCTCAACTCTGACGTCTCTGACCTCGGCGCTCTGATGTCATTCAACTTCCTCTTTTTCTTTGTTGATCGTTTTGTTAAAAAGACTTTACGTTTATTTTAGCTTTAAGTCTAAATGTGTTTTTCTTGTAGGAGACCATTGAGGTGGGACTGCAGATCAACTTGAGCTTGAGAAAATAAAACAAACACCAAGAACGATTTAAATCAGATTCAGTCAATAATGAAAACAAGAAGTTTTTTATGTTGTAGTTACATGGAGGGGAGGGGCTTAAATCTCAAGTCCACAGAGCGTGCTCAGTTTGTTTCCATTTCCAAGTTTGTGTTGGGTCATTTATCGTTATCGCCCAACGCGTGGGGTCTGTTTTTTTTTTTACCTTTTAGGGCCTTTTCTGGTAGAATCCCCCACCTTGTCTGAACTGGTCGTCCTTGTAGGGACCAAAGCTCGGTCCTGATTTTGTGAAACTTCTTTTTTGGGTTGACAGGTTTGGTTTAGAGCTGATGTGTGAACAAAGTTTTGATTCAGGGGCATCACAGAAATGATGGAAGTCAACTGTTATTTGTGAGATTTAACTGAAACAGCTGTAACTCAGTCTGGTCTCAGCACAACACGGTCTGAAGCTCTGGTGCCATATGCATTCAGACTTTGGGCTGTTTTTCTTGGGTTTATTGCATCATCACTGTCTATTCCTTGCGCTCTGCCCTCTCAGGTCCTGAGTGAGTTCACCGAACTGCTCTCCTCACGCAGCAACTACAGCAACTACCGGCGCGTCTACAGCGAGTGCAAGGGCTTTAAGGTGCCCATCCTGGGGGTCCACCTGAAGGACCTGATCTCGCTCAACGAGGCCCTGCCGGACTTCATCGACGAGGAGAAGATCAACCTGAGCAAACTGCAGCACCTGTACAGCAACATCAACGACCTGCTGGCCATTCACAGCTGCACGCCCCCCTTTGAGGCCAACAAAGACCTCCTGCATCTGCTCACGGTACGACACTGGAACGAAAGAGATCAAATGAAAAGTTCCCACTGAAAACAACCTGACCGGTTCTTTTCTCCACGCTTCAGCTTTCTCTAGACCTGTACTACACCGAGGACGAGATATATGAACTTTCATACACCAAGGAACCCAAAAACCCCAAGATTCAGGTACAGACTCATGAAACAAGCGTTATCTGATGCAAACATGCTCGTTGGAACCTGTTTTCACACGACCGTGGGCATTTTGTGCGCTCTGTGGGTGTGACACGTTAAAGAGTGAAAAGCAGTTGAAATACATCAAAGTTGGCCACATCAAAGGGCTGTGCGTCAGGGAAGTGTGTTATGTGGTGGGTGTGCTCTTTTCTTGTTTCTCACAGTCCTCAGTGTCTCATCTCTGCATGTGTCGGTCCACAGCCCGCCACTCCCGTTAAACCGCCGGTCGTGGCAGAGTGGGGGTCAGGGGTCACTCCCAGGCTCGACTCGGACACTATATCCAAACACGTCAAGCAGATGGTCGATGTGAGTATCTGTGACTCCTCAAGGGCCTCCTGGCTTCCACTACCTTATCCTTCAACCTCCCTCTGCTGCCCCCTGCAGTCCGTCATGAAGAACTACGACCAGAACCAGGATGGCTACATCTCACTGGAGGACTTTGAAAAAATCGCAGCCAACTTCCCTTTTTCCTTCTGCACTCAAGAAACTGACAGGTGAGGCTTCCTGCAGAAGACAACATAGAAAATGAGTAAAGCATGGAGACGTTAAACAAAGTGACGTGGACAAAGGAGATCCAGATGTTTTCTGCTGGTCTTGGAACAGTGGACCAGAGTTTCACCCTCACAGAGTTGTTAAGGGGGTCATAGCAGTTTCACTCTCCAGTCAATTTGGAGAAGGCTTGTAGCCATGTTCCCCGAGACATTGAGGGGGTGTTATGGGGTTGTCTGGGTTCATTTTAAGGGCTCTTTGCTGCGTCCACATTCTTTGCACAAAGTTGAGCTCGTTCTCAATGCAGGTTGGACTCTTCCAGGTTGTCCATCGTCTCCTGTTTGTGGTCTTCATGGACAGAAGCTTAAGGTGCAGTTGTGGAGAGGAGGGTGTCTGGTTTGGGAACCTTAGGGTCTCATCTCTGCTTTATGCAGATGATGTGGTTCTGTTAGTGTCTTTAGGCCATGACCTTTAGTGTCCATCGGGGCGGGTCACTGTCGTGTGAAGCGTCTGGGATGAGCCAGCTGCTCGAGGTCTGAGGCCACGGTTCTTAATGGGCATGATGCCCCCTCTGGGTTTGTGGGAGTCTTTGCCTCAGGTGGGGGAGTTCAAGTAGCTGGGTGTTGTGTTCTTGAGTGACGGAAGGATGGATCTACAGATCAGGGACTCATTCTCAGTAATGAGGGCATTGCTTTGGTTCTTTATGGTGAAGAAAAAGTTGATAAATGTATTTTGGTTGAGGTTATTAGAGCACGTTTCCATGGATATATTAGCAGTTTTTCACTGAATTTTGGGGTTTTCTGTTTAGCAGGATTGTTTGAATGAACCAGTTAGCAAGATGGGAACGTTGAAACATTTTCTCCTCAGGGAGGGACAAATCAGCCGTGAAGAAATCACGTCTTACTTCATGAGGGGGATGTCTGTGTGCGCCAAGCTGGGCTACAACTTCAACGACACGCACAACTTCCATGAAACCACGTACAAGAGGCCAACGTTCTGCGACACCTGCGGAGGCTTCGTGAGTAAACGGACGCTCGTGATGCATTTTGTTGGTTTTTATACAAATAATAAATTAAAGCATAACATTATCACATCTGCCCTCCTGCAGCTGTGGGGAGTCATCAAACAGGGTTACCACTGTAAAGGTAAGGATCACATCAGAACCACACTGGAACAAATATCTGTGGGTTTTCTGTCCTGGTTACTGTGAAAATCCCTCAGATTCAGGGATGTAAAGGTTACTGAGGCAACATATTGAAACTAACCCGTTTAATTATCTTCTAACCAGTGCTGTCGGATAAACATCCAAATTTTGTTTGAATAAACAGAATAACAGTTGATTTAACAGCAACCGAACTTCTGTGATAAATTACTTGTTTCAAACTTCTCATGTGATCAGATCTCTTATCACAAATCATGTCTGAAAAGGTTGAATAAAGATCAAATTTACAGCCTTGTGCAACTTTTAAATGATCCTGACGTGTTTTTGATAACAAAAGAGGAAACAACGTAGAAACAGGAAGAAAACACAAAAGTACAAAAGACAGGTTGAAGGAAACCACTAAAGACAACAGGAAGAAAGAAAGTACCTCACCCAGGTTGACATTTTCAGTCAGGATTGTTTGCAGATGACTCTGTGATATGTACCAAGAGTATGGAGCAGGTGGAAGAGAGCCCAGAGAGGTGGAGGTCGCAGCTGCCCCAACATTTTTGTCATGACTTTTCAACAAGTAGCTTCAATCTCCTGGAGTGCACTTTAGAAATAAATAAAAGCAAATTAAGACCAGTTTTTCAATCATTATTATTTAGCGTCACCTCAGCTTTTGGACCTGGACGTTTGTCTCTGATGTTCTGCATCAGAGGACAGCTCCCTGCAGGTGTCTGACCCTCTGTGCTCCTGAGATGGATCAGGATCAGAATAAGCTTTATTATCATTGTGCTGAAATACAGTGAGCTTTTGTTTGTACAGTCTTCTGAAAGATGGGAGGAGTGCACGTTGCTGCTGCTCCTTGAGAGCGTGGCCCCTTATTCTTTTCTAGAATACTTTTTGGATAGAAAAAGGGAAAAGGCCATAGTGGTATCACAAAAAAGATCTCTTCACACCTTGTCCTATCAGGACATGATTTAAAAGATCAAAAACTCTACCAGAAGCACATTTATAGACACATTACATGCATTTGATGACAAGACGGTGAGATTTGTCCATGAAGCACTTCCAGAAAGACCATAGTCCTGATAAGATGAGATGAGATGGAGGAGCGATAGACATAGCAAAACATGTCCCAAGAGAAATTGAAACATTGAAAATGTTCTGAACTCAAGTGACAGAACTGACTCCTCTGAGGAAAGTGAGAAGCTGGTGCAGGTTGCAGGACAAACTACAGACAATCTGGAGACAATCTGGAGACGATCTGGAGACGATCTGGAGACTCTTTCATGTTCAGTAACCAGTCACAACCCAGTGAGACACCACCGTAACAGAATTTAAAAGAAGTCAGGACCTTTTGTCCAAGTGTGAATAAATGCTGAATGTCTTCAGGTTTCCATAGCAACCATGTCTTCAGTGTCCCTGAGGACAGTGCGAGGACAAAGACAGAGCCTGCTTTATGCATCGAGTGTTTAACATTTGGTTTCACAGAAAGATAAAGTTTTAAAATGCATTTGATGTTTCCATCTCCTACTTTTCCACCTTTGTCTCGTTTTACCGAACAGAACCCAAAGTTCTGATGAAACGTTGACGTTCTCACTTTATCTCTTCAGACTGTGGGATAAACTGTCACCGACATTGTCGAGACCTGGTGAGGAGGGAGTGTCTGAAGAAACACAAAAACACAACCGGGTCGTGCCCGTGCACCCCGGCCCCCGACTCCAGAACCAAGGGCAACAGCTGGGGTGTGTATCCTGTCCACCTTGTCGGGTCCGGTACCGCGGTGACAGCGTTCTGACGATGATGCTCTCTGACAGGTTCTGAGGAGGAGGCCTTTGTTTTCCCTCAAAGTAACGAGATGGAGCACAACACCGGCACGCCGCTTTGGAGGAACAACACGGGCGACCTGAAGCTGCAGGACTGCTCGACCCAGACGGACCCTGGAGTGTGGACCCCCGAGAGAAAGGACAGAAGGGGGAACCACCTGAACTCTGTGGTCCACGGGTCTCCAGGGAGAAAGGTGAGGAAACACCAGAGTTCTGCAGAAGGACCAGAAGTCCTTAAATAAATGAAACAATGCTAATTAGCTAACATTAATTCACTAATTAATTAACATTAAATTAACACTAATTGGTTATCAATAGCGTTAACATGAATTATTCAGGGATTTAACAAAACGATAAAAACACTGGAACAGTAAACACAGTTTATAAAAGTAAACAATGTGCAGCTCAAAGAGTTAATGATGATCGAACGCAGTCATTTTGAGCTTTAGACAATTAGAGATGAGAGCCGACATGGGCAACGTATGGTCCGGGGGCCAAAAATGGCCCTTGGACTATGTCCATCTGGACCCCAGTGTTGCAGCTGAAAAGAAAACAACTTTAAAATAAGTTGATGAAAATGTGCATTTTATCAATGAAAATTAAGAAGTTTAAATGAAACATTTTGGACAAACACGTTGAAAACTTTTGGATTCAGAGAAGCTGAAACGTTCTGAAGTTGTTTGTTTCCAGAAATAGCTCGAAGAAGCAAAGAAGCAAACTTTTTTCTTTCTTTCTTGCATATTTGAACTAACAAATATATTTTCATAAGAGCTAGTTCACAGAAAACACATCTTATATCCCTAAAGATAATTTGTTTTTATCAAGCATGCTAATAACTAAGCAAGAAAAACCTGAAAAATGTCCTCCAGACGGTCTTGGATCATGAACACACACGTTGTTGTTGTTTACTCCAACAGTATATAGTTGTTTACAGAAAATAAGCTCCTGAGGACGAAATGTGAATGAAAATAAATTATTCTGCATAGGAGCCACACATGCGTTAAACATTTGTACATGTATGAGATCCACGAGCGTTTTGCAAATACAGGGACGGGTTTTCAGACGTGCACATTTCAAAATGAACAAGTAGGAACATTCTGCGCGAACCAATTATTAAATACACGTGCACATATCACCTGCTGCACCCGGATCAGCTTGCCTGTGACTTGTGAGCCTTTCAATGATCCAGATTCATGAAGGTAATGCTGCGTTCAAGGTTGCTGAAAAGCTGGGACATCTGAGCCTCACCAGTTCTGACTTATTGGAAAATATCTTTTGGACATAACTGAACTCATAACCACCGTGTTTAAACACATGCGCTTAATTTTGTGAACGGTACGGTTAAAATAATCTACGAGTGATTCTTCACATTGAAATAAATATTTAATACTGGAAAAAATATTTTCCCTGTAGTTTGTCCACAGAGGAAGAATCCACCATCTTTGATGTTTATTTCAGCCGTACAGACCACAACATTAACATCTTCTTACCGTAAAACTACCGGAAAATATATTCTACATTTTTTTAAGCAGAGAAAGAAAATGCTGTAAAATTAATTTTTTCACTGGTTTTTGAAGAGGAAGAACATGCATCTGTCCATCCATCCATCCATCCATTCATCCATCCATCCATCCATCCATCCAGCCAGCCATTCATTCATCCATCCATCCATCCCTCCCTCCCTCCCTCCATCCATCCATCCGTCCATCACAGGGACACCTTGACAGGTCTCCAGTCCATCACAGAGACACCTGGACATGTCTCTAGTCCATCACAGGGACCCATAGAGACAAACGAAACAAACAACCATTCACGCTCTCACCTATTACCGTCAGTCTAACATGCATGTGTTTGGTCTGTGGGAGGAAACTGGAGTACCTGGAGAAAACCCACACATGCACAGAGACAACATGCAAACTCCACCCAGAAAGGCCCCCAGCCTGGATTTGAACCAGCGACCTTCTCGCTGAGAGGCAACAGCTCTCCGTGCTGCAGAGGAGGAATAACAAAACCATTTTGTTGTGCACGTGTATTTGACCACGTGTGCAGAATATTCCTACCTGTGCAGTTTTAAATGTGCACATTTGAAAACCTGTCCATGCACAATGTTTGTGATTCATTTCTCTTAATCAAAGTGGTTGTACTGGTTTTAGTGGCACTGCTGGTTTCCACCTCGATGTAAAACGTGACCGTTGGTTTCTCTGTCGTCGCTCCAGGCCAACACGCTGCCGCACAGGAACCGGGGGTGCTCGATGCCCGTTCCCCTCCTGCAGGACAAGATGGAGGAGCTACACCTGCACAAAGACAACAGCAGAGAGCCGGACTGAGCGCTCCTCTTCCTCCTCGGACCAAAAACAAAAAGACGCCGCTCGACAGAACGCGTCACCGCAGCTGGAAACCAACGGTTTCAACCGTAGCTCTGTTTTAAAGTTCATCATCACTGGTCTTGTTTGTTTGGCTGTTTTCGTTCTTCAAAGTTAAACGTTGAGTTTTTGTTTTGTAATTTATGAATTTGTGTTTGTTTGTTTTTAAGAACATGTGCCTTGGATTTCTGGTGCTAAGATTCAGAGACTTGTGAAAACCGTAGAAATATTTCTTCATCTTGAGAACAGGGCGGGAAATCAACACTAAAAGCAGCTAAATCCTCGGCCAGCTTCACTTCGGCAGCTACACGACGACTGATTCATGAATTTGGAAAAGTAAATCCTAAGAATTTGGCTTTGACTTGTTGAATAAGGCGTCTTCAGACGGAGTCACTGAAACCTTCGACAATAAACAACCACCGCTCACTGTAGAACCGGGTCAGATTCTGTTTTCACATCAGTAACACAATCCTTCAGGGCGCAGGTTCAACGAGGTGTTGGAAACATTGTCAGCCGAACATCCATGATCTATGGCTCCATCGTATCTTCAAGGTGATGGTTCTGGTGACAGGGATGGGTCTTGTGAATTTGTTTTGTTCAAGAACCAGTTCTTGATGATGTGTGTGACATGGTCCTGCTGGAGGTCACCATCAGTGTCTCGATCAGGGGTCTGCAACCTTTACGATCAAAAGAGACATTTCTGCCACTTCAGTCACTAAATGAAACGTGTCCAGAGCCGCAAAACCTGCACAACTGCCATCATCAACTGGTGGCCCATGGGCCATTCTGTTTGTTAGAGGAGGCTTTTCTGGTCAGTAGGTGTGAAATTACAAAACTAAAAACATCCAATGGTTGTTAACATTTATTGATATTTTTACATTTTAAGGCAAAAGAAAAGACTGGATTCCATCCACCCACTGTCTTTACCTGTTTCTTCCTTTATGGGTTGCAGGGGTCACTGGTGCCACATCCACGTCTCTATCACAGAAGACTGGATTTTTTTAAAGAAAAAAAAAAAAAAGGAAAATATTTTGCCAATTTTTAAAAACTAAAGCAATGAACTGTGCATTTTTTTTTTTTAAATTGTGGGGTACTTGAGTACCCTACTTTGAAGTAATAAAGTGAGTATAATTTACTGTGTGTATTAGTACTAGTAAAGTCAAAAAAAGGTTCAATACAGAAGCAACTGGACTTTATTGACTGTAGTGAACCTTTTTTTGACTTTATCATGTCCTGGACGACTGAGAATCATAAGCATATTAGTACTAGTATCCACATATTTATGAAGGAAATGACAGGAAAACTGCTGAAACTAGTCATTTTTTAAAACATAAAATTCAGTTTTATGTTATAGTTTTGGTCATAGCTGGAAAGAGTCGCGTGTGGCTCCAGAGCCGCAGGTTGCACACCCCTGGTCTAGATGATCAGTTGGTGATGGGGGGGTCAGAGGTGCCATGAAAACATCCTCCACACCGTTACACCAGCCTGAATCCAAGCGTTACGTCACACTCTGAGCCGACCGTCTGAACGTTGCACTCATCAGATGCTTTGCCAGTCACGGTCCAGATTAGTTGAGTCTGTGTGAACGTAGCCCAGGTTTCCAGCTCTGGTCCATCTGCTTCAACACTGGGCGTTCAGAGATGGTGTTCTGCAGACCGTTGCTTCTAACCCGGAGTTATTTAAGCTACCACTGCCGTTCCACCATCTCCAACCAGTCTACCCATTCTTGACACCAGGAAGTTTTCTCCCCAAAACGTCCGTTTACTGGACATTTTCTCTCTGACCATGCTCTGTAAAATGTCAACACATCAGCAGCTTCTGAAATATTCTATATGAAATTTGTTCTGAAACCAATTGTTCATTGGGATTTTTGTTATTGGATAAAAAATGTGAATTTCCAACCTACAAATCACCTCTGGCATGAATTAGTCATTGTTGGTTTTACCAGTTTTAAGACGGCGTCCACTTGGAACTTGCATGTGCACTTTGTATCGGCAGGTACGCTCATTAAGGTGCTTGTAGAAAACATTTTGGCTCATCCGTTTGAACCAGTGGACCTGATGAAGCGGCGTTTAAAAGGTGATGAACGGTCACATCATATTTAGAAAACCTTTATAGATTTCCGTCTCGTGTTCAAGTAACAGGAGAATAAATCGCCCCCTGCAGCAAACAAAATGTTTATTTCTCCTCCAAGATCATTTCCAGTTCATCGGGCCGACGCCGGAACGATTCAGACATTTCAAGATTCGCCATAATCTCGATTTTGTTTGTTGACATTAAAGAATGATACAGGAAATGTGACAAACTGAGTTCTGTTGGACTTGACACACAAACAAAAACCCATTTACACACGTTTACAGGTGTTTACAACCGTGTTTATTGTATAAAGACAAGACAACTTGCGTCACTGGTCAAAATCAGATTTTCATTTAAGGTAAAAAAAAAAAAAAAAAAAAAAACAACCTGAAAAACTTTTTTTTTTTTTTTTTTTACTACAAGACTCAAACAGTAATCACAAATGGGATGGATAAAAAAAAACATCCTGCAAACACACCTAATAAAGAGCGGGGAAAAGATTACTCTTGATGAAAGACTGAATTTATCACGACAGTACTCATCTATAAAAAAAGCTTGGTAAATAAAAAACGCTCACTGAGAAGGAACGGGACGAAGGAACGGGTCGTGAAGGTAAAAACGCATGCAGTTTGTTCTTCATTAAGCTAAATTATTTAGACTTTACTTTTCCTCGTTTATCTCCTCACGTAGCATAAAATATACAATTACCGCGTCAGAACGTGGAGCTGAGACGTCCACACCCGATTCATAATCATAACCATTCATCAAATGTTCTGGGACACTTCGTCGACCGCCTCACGCTCGGTGCCGAGGGCACGCCTCGCTCCGGTGAACAAGAGAAGACGGCAAACTGTTTACAGTTTCTGTGGACGATGACCGCAGAGGAAAAAACAGACGGGATGTTACGACTGAGGTTGTACCAAAAAAAAAAAAAAAAAAAAAAATTTTACTGCAGAGGTCAAAGGTGACGGGAGGTGGGGACGCCGGAGGACGCAGAGTGGAGTTACTGGGATCCTGGAGGACCTTGGCTGCCCTGACCAGAGTAGCCGCCGTACTGGTTGTAGTACTGGTTCCACTGGTTCTGGTTCTGGTAGTACTGCTGCCACTGCTGAGCATACTGGAAGAAAGACGAGAGCATCGTGAGATCAAACACTCGAGTCCAAGTTCTTCACATCGAGGTCCGTTCTCGGGTCTTTAATCAAAACTCATTCACGCTACTAAAATTAATTTTATTACTTTTCTGCTTAAATAATGTCAGATATTAATGATTTTATAGTTGGAACAGAATAAAATTATGAAGCTGATGTTAATTAGGTGTTTGCTTCGTTAGCGAGCCTGCTGCCTGTACCTCACACGCTAACATGCTAATTCTATACCTCACACGCTAACATGCTAATTCTATACCTCACACGCTAACATGCTAATTCTATACCTCACACGCTAACATGCT
>JARVLU010001196.1:38502392-38514306 GCA_031762415.1 Simpsonichthys santanae | reverse complement strand
AGCTGTTTTTGGTTTTGTTATGCAGAAAAAAAAAAAAAAAAAGACGACGACGCTAAAACGTAGAGCAAATAATAGTAGTCCTTCATTTATTGTGGGGGATCCATACCCTGAAGCCCCACGATAAGTCAATCATTCAACTGTGTGTCATGTTCATTCTTATTCTGAAAAACGGCGATCTGGTAGTCAAGAACCCAACACAAATAAATAAACCCTGAAATAACCTCATCCAGTCGACTAAGCATAGAACAGAAACCTGATGTCCAGGTTTGCTGGACACAACTGATTGAGGATTTATTTTTCATTTCCTTTCTGATGTTCGTTAACGTTTTATTTGGAAACATAAAATCTTGGGATCAAAGAATAAAGTGCCTGCATGTAGAAACGACAACGATAACTTTTACAACCACCTGATCGTGTGGTCAGAAACATTTGAAACACGACCGCTGGACCAAAGCTGTTTGTTTTCAGCAGACTTGGTTGTTTAGTTTGAAAACTTTGTTGCTAAAATCGATGACGGCTTCTGTTCAAACATCTCAACTACTGGGTGAATCAAAAGAAAGAGCTAGTTTATTTTCAAATGGTCAGAATGGTCTTGATGAGGCCTGATGACAGGAGTTGCTACGGTCAGAACAGTTCTGGGGCGTAATAAAGACGGAGAAGTTAACGTGTCAAAGAGGGGCTCACCTCCTCGGTATCCACTGCCTCCATCGCCGCTGCGGCTCTGGTAGCCTCCGCGGAACCCGTCACGGTTGTCGTAGCGCTGGAAATTGCTGCTGCCACGACCGCGGAAGCTGCCGCTCTGCCTGTTGTCAAAGCGCTTATCGGGGGGCGGGCCGGCCTTCTTGCCCTCCTCGTTGTACTCCTTCAGCAGCTTCGCGGCCTCGTCGCGCTGCAGCTCGACGAACGCCACGTCCTCCAGGAAGTCGCAGGGCTCGGGGAGCGAGAAGTTGGCTTGTGAAGGGGACATCCCATCCGAGCGGGGACGGAGGGAGAGGCAGAGACAGAGAGGGGGAGGAAGGTGGGGGGGTTGTAGTGAAGACCAGAGCGGCCACACCACCGGAAGACAAAATGAACGACAGTTACTACGAAACAAGGGCGGCGTAAATCAGAGAATCTAAGAGCAGATAATGGAAGCAGATGGCAGGGTAAAGGGAACAAACATCACCTCCAAGGGCACATGGAGGAAACTTTTGTTCACGGAGACAGAGGACGGGGAGGAGGAGGGGACAAAAAGGTCAAATAAAAGAAAACGGCACTGCAAACCGAGGACGGCCTCCGTCACGGCGTTACAAATTAACCGCCGCCGGTTTGAGCTCGTTTGCTGCAAAGCTTTTGGGTCGAATGTTCGAGAAGCTGAGCAGGGCCGGAGCGTCGGGTTGCAGTGCGTCAGAAGCTGAATGGAAAGTGGCAGGAAAAAGGCAAAAGCAATCAAATTTATGTGAACTGTATAAAAAAAATGTCCAAGTCTGATATCTGGCCAAAGGCTATGATGGGGAGGGGGGGAGGGGGACATCTTCCAAGTTTGATTTTAGAAACGACACTTAAAAAAGTTTAAAAAAATAATAAAAAATAATTAAAATAAAAAGGTAGATCTGTTGTTTTTATTTTTAAATTGGTTGTTTCCACAGCGTTCCTACCTTTCATTTCTAACACAGCATGATCGGGCACATCCTTCCCCTGCTCATTGGTTTGCTTTAATGCTCGTTCTTTAAAATCCTCGTCCGTGGGACAAATTACAATAGCCTTGCGTTGAAAACCTTCAAAGGGACGCATTTTTCGTCTCCTTGCTGATCCATATACATTTGTCTAGCAATGGTGACAAGAAAGAAGTAGAAGCTTGTTCGTTATTGTTTACTTGTAAAAGGCTTTCCACTGGAAGGAAGCTGGAACCCTGCAATAATCAAGTGAGAGAGGTTTGGCTTGGAGGTCAGTCTACGGGTTTTCAGGCCTCTCGTCACTCCACAGACTCACCTTGGCACCAGAGTGCCCGGGTCCCACAGGTATGACTGCTGACACAGGTTAAATACGACAGGAGGGACCCCACCAACGTCTGAACTGACTGACAACAACTTCCAGGTTGATCCAAATTAAAGCAGATGTTTGTAAAGCGGTCAGGTGAGCACATCTGTCATGCAATGGAGCTGCCTCGTTATACAATAAAAAGGGTTGTTAGGGCGCGTTACTGGGATTAATCCTTCATGCAGATGGCGTCCGCTGCAATACGTGGATAAAGACGACTCCCAAGAGAACCACATACGACACATTACACGCCCGTCGACAAACTTTGACCTTGGAGATGATGAAAGGTTTATGCGACGTGCCGTCTAGTGGTAACACAAATTTGTACAAGTTTTGTTAAACTATCTTGAGCGGATCAGAAGTTATTAGCTCGAACAGCGTACGAGGACCATACAGAAAATATTTGACGTGTGAATAAGATGAAGACTAAAAAGGGACGTGTTCAGGTTGTTAAACTCTTCCATGTTCCTTGTTTAGCAAAAAAGTTTAAACTAGACATTTTATTGTTTAAAATCTCAAAACATAAAAACTGTTGCTTCTTCCCAACAACACGTTAATTGTGCTTCATTTGCATTCACGATAAATGTTACCTGACAAACTTTTGCTCACTTAAAGAGAGTGACAATGTGATTTTGTGACTTTTCAAAAGTTCTTCTGTCGGTCGGAACAAGCTCCAAAACACGTTTCAACACGCTCTAAAAATCAAACTAATTCATAAAAACACCTTCAAAGTCAGATTAAAACCTGAGTTGAGTTTAAGACTCAGATTATAACGCAAACGAGCTCAAAACTTACTTTTAATTACCTTGACACAATAAATAAAACCGTTTAATTAAAAACGCAAGCATCTTTTATACGAATCAGTAAAATCTTGTTTTACAAAATTAAATCAAAATGGCAACTCTCAAATCGCAACAAAACCATAGAAATAAAACGTTTTTACTGACGAAAACAGCCGACGGCAACTAACAGCGACTACTTCCTGTTCGGGTGATCAAGTAAATAAATCTTACTCCCATTTATCAACACTACGTCGCTAAAGTCATCAAAGAATCTGCACTTCAAAAAACGATCCAAAATAAAGTTACATCAATATGTCGGGGGGACTTGGCCTCAAATTTTAGCTCAGCATCTGTAAAAACAACCGTGGTAGACATTTATCTGGTCGATTAGCTGCGGCGGCCATCTTGAATTCGTGCTGAGTTTCAGTAAAATCTGTCGACCCGCATGCAGTTCATGGTGGAAAGCATCGAAACTAATTAAATGCTTTAAATAAATGACCTTTAAGAGCAATAAAAACCTTAACTGGTGTTGAAATAAATTAGCTGTTAACGAACGTTTCAGCTCAAACAGATTAGAAATCCACAGGTTTTATTAGTTATGTAAATTCAATACCAAGTAAAAGTTAATTAATAAAATCGCCTCGTTAAGCACAGTGTCATTTTTCTACATTACTCAACTTCGTGATTTATTTTAAAAAGAATGACAAACAGATTTTAGTAAGACAAACATTAGTTTCTCGTTTTAAAAAAAATCGTCTCTCCCGCCTGAATCGTTTCAGATCTTAAAACCTTTCATCTGTCCATTAAAGCTGTGTGACCTTTGAACTCTGGCAGAATGTGACAGTTATGTTTACAAAAACCTGACAGGATCATTGCTTTAATACATCATTTAAAATCCTATATTGTACATTTTTCTGGTTTCTTATTTAAAAAACAAGTGAAATACGACTTTGAATGTAGTCAAAATACAATTACCAATCAGAACTTTTATTGTTTATTGGATTTTATTTTTAGCAAAAGGTCTTTTAATTACTTACTTTGCTAGATTTTCATGAAACCATTTTACCAAAATCCATCAAAACAAGAGAATAAAAGTCTTTTCAGTTAAATTTGCACGAGCCTTGATTTTTTCCTGCCTAAAACGGCTACTCGTGCACTACCCGTGCACTACGCCAGTTGTTTCACTTTAATGAGCCGGTTGACCACCGAGCTGCTGCTGACGTTCCGTGTTTTAGTCAAGCCGACAGAAGTTAGCTGTAATGAGCTCAAGCGTTCTTTAGCTGAATACATGTATACAGGTTGTCCTTGGTTTACGGCGGACTTGGTTTACGACGTTTCGCGTATACGGTCGTCGCCCCCCAATGACGTCATCAACCCTCGCGGACTTTTTTGGCAGCATTTTATACCCTAACTGCTTGGAAACACATTTAGAATCATTAATACGGCCGTTCGAAGTTGTTTTACATTGAAAAAGCGAGTTTAAAAAGGAAGTTTTCGATCGCCGGTTTACTTCCGGTTTACTTCTGGGTTTGAAAATCCGCGGTATACGGCTGAATCGGTATACGGCCAAGCCATTAGAACGGATCTCGGCCGTAAACCGGGGACAACCTGTCCTTTACTCGTGCACAACGCACGTCTTTTCTTTTTCTTACTCAAAGTTTTTTTTGTCGAGGTACGAGACGGGACTCCACAGGAACGTCCGCCCGTGATGGACGCACCACTAGCAGATGAGTTTCTGCCCGTTAGTGATTTTTACGTCGTCTCCTAAATGTAAAAGTGCAGAATATCTTGAGGACTATTATACAAAACTAAAACATACAAACAGAGATTAAAAACAATAAAACGTGAAAAATCTGAACAGGTCATTTTTAAGATAATTACAGAAAAATCAGGCATTTATATTGGGATTTCAATACGGTAGGTTTTCCCTCAAAAGACCATCAAAGGGCAATAATGCTACTGTGAGGTTTTAAAATGACAAAATTAAGAAAACGTAGACAAATAGTTAACGTAGTTCTCGGACTACAGAACACACCTGTCTCTAAGCCGCACAGATTAAATATGAAGTCATGTTTATTGACCAACACAAAAAGAAACAAAACTTTGACTTTTCCTCACGAGACCTTCAGGTGGTTAACGAGAAGCTCAAACTTGACATTTTTAGCTTCAAAGTAGACGAGTTTCCACGTGAGCTCGGCATTAAGCCCATTCGGTTTTTAAAACACGTCAACAGACGCGACCTCTTCGCACACGAACACGCAGCCTTCGACGAGAAGCTTGAGCGACGTAACCAAAACGTATCAGACATTTCTGTAAACGGTCGCCTCACAAATGAATTTAAGCAACGTTGGTAACGTGACACTCTCCTCTAGCTAGAACTCATCTTTTACAATCTTATTTGATGCTTGGAGCTCACCTGAAGACGAACGCCCCCCTATAAAACACTTACAGATCATTCCATTCTATTCAGTTTACTTCTATCGAGCCAAGTCCCAGCCTCCGAGCACCGAACAGAAACGTTCATCTAGTCATGGTCGTGTTTTATTTAAATTAAAATCACTTTGCTCCATCGTCTTAAAGCCTTTCCTCGTGATTTATGCAGGTTATGCACATGTGCTCAGTTACTGAAAAGCAGCAGCATGCAGGTTAAAGGTGTGCGACTACAACCGTCAATCACGTCTTGTATTTGTGCCCAACAGTGCATGCAATAAAAAAATGTGGTAATTTAATGAAGATCAGAAGGTTAAAGATTTATGAAATTGTAGAAAACATTAACAGGAAATAATAATGTGGATTGCAATAAAAAAAACTGGGAAGCTCAAGCTGTTGACTTCATGTTTATTACCGTAAAGTTTCATTTTAGGAGAAAAGTCTCAGACGCCCTATTTGTCTTGACTACGTGAAAAATCAACTGGCTACACTGACGGGTCCCTCGCTCTTACCTGGACTCACCTGGTCTTCATAGGAGCTCTAGTCCCGTTTCAGACAGACATGTAGGACTTACCGTCACATACTCACAGTGTCCAGGGACAGGGATCAGAACCACCAGACCCACTTACCTTTTCACATCAGCTGAGCACAAGGACCTGAAAATCTCAAAACCGTTAGTCGCTACTTACCTTCGGGGTCAATTAATTAAAAAATAAAAACACACTTAAAAAAGTTCCATGTTTCTCACTTAAAAGTAGCTTTTAAAGAAGCGGTCAACTCTGGCTTATTAAATTAGCAACAGAAGGTGTTTTCTTACTCACCAGTCAGAGCTTACTTGTTTCTCAACATCTTTACAAAGTCATGGTTTACTTGTACATTGTCCACAAGACAAAACAATCAATACTGTAATAGGACATAAAATAGCAGGTGCAAATATAATGAAGGAAAAATACACGACATGTTCTGTCACTTGTACGAGCAATTAATCAGTTTTACATGACAGGCAAACGAGAACAGAGCGATCAATGCTTCTTCTATTCTATAATACACAGAGACCCCCTGAAAGATAAATAAATAGTCCATTAGAGAGAAAGTGATCATCAGGGCACAATGACTCACTGTGGTGAGGATGACAACCGAGTGTAGGTGGAGGAGCAGTACCTGATCCAGGATGTAGTTGCGCCTCTTGCGGGCGGCGATCTCGATCAGCCGGTTCAGACACTGGGTGGCCTGCTGGATCAGAACGTCCCAGCGGCCGGCGTAGTTCTTCTGGCGACGCAGACCCATCACCTGCGCAGACGAACGCCGTCACGCGACACGATGAAGCCAAAAGAACGTGTTTGTGTCGCTCGGGTTAGCCGAGAGGACCGACCTTCATCTTGTCCATGATGGCGTTTGTGCCCAGGATGTTGTACTTCTTCTCAGGGTTCTCCAAGGCGTGCTTTGTGGCCCACGTGGTCTTTCCACAGGCGGGGAGGCCGACCATCATCAAAATCTGAAACGATACCAGAAAGCACTGCAGCTCAATCTGCACCGTTCACTTCCTGTTGGGCTCGGTGGCGCCGCCCTACCTCACAGTCAGACTTGTTGGCCGGTCCCTTCGTGCCCCTGATCTTTTCCTCCATGGGAAGCTTGTGGATGAAGGTGTATCCTTCCTTCGGGGGGAAGTAGGGCTCCCTCTTCTGCCCGAAGTTGAACTCAACGGCGCAGTTTTTCACGAGCACGTGAGGGAACAGAGCCCGCCCCGCCAGCTCCTTTTTGGTCGTCTTGAACGCCACGCCCAGGTACACGCCGTTCTTGGAGTAGCCCATCTGCACCTGGTCTCCACTCTCAAAGTCCTACGGGTCAAGAAACGGAGGAAAGAAGCACCTGTGAACTTTGAAAGAACAGTTTAGACAAAGTGGAACATTCGTTCAGCATAAACGCTTGAATCAACGCAACCGTCTTGTTTTTAACAAGTTGTTTGCAAAGCTTTTCATAGTTGGAGTGTTTTGTATAACTGAACACCCGCCATTCCAACGTCTATTTCTGGTGGTGTATTTTATTTTGAAAGGCTTAAAAAGTGAAAGTGATGGTCTCAGGGAAACGTTGATCCATTGGACCTTTGAAAACTCAGATAAAATCAAGACACATAAGATAAAACAGTCACGGCATAACTATAAGATAACAAGAGAACCGCATACAGCGCACTATACGTTCATCAACAAACTATTATACAGCAATCTATAGCAATGACCCAGACAGGCCAAGACCTTGTATAACCTTTGACCTTGATTTGGGACCCTGATGTTGGCGCTGTGGTGTTACAAGTGTACGTGACACTCCGTCTAGTGAAGGTACAAACGTTCATGGTTTATCTTGAGTGAATCAGAAGTTATGAGCAGAGCGAGAGGAAGTTTATGGACGTACAGAGACGTCTGCCTTTCGATGGGCATGTTAAAATCTAAAAAATTTAAATGTTGGCTTGTGTAGTTTTTAATTGGCTGAATGTCAGAACTACACAGGACGAGGCAGGGAGTTAAGCAGCTGGAGACAAAGGTGGAACTTTTGAATCGCCAGAAAAAGGACGTGCGTCCTGAAGAACCTTGTGAGCTCATTTAAAGATCCCAGCTAGCAGGATTAGCAGCAGCACACGCTAAACTGAGATTAGAGCTGGTTAAAATGTCAGTTTGTTGTTGTGCTAAAATAATTAGCCCTGCAAATCAAACGTGTTCTGTCCAAACGCCTGTAGTTTAGACGGGACTGGACCAGGAATCTAACAATTACTTGAAGAATTTCAAACGTTTTGCTTTAAATACCCACCCCATCTGCTACAAAACATAATTCACTCAACACATTGTTTCTGTAATTCTTAGAGGGCCATGGAAGTGGGTCAGTCAGTCGATGAGTACTTACGATGTAGCAGCCGATGACATCATTTTCACCAAACTTTTCGCCAAAGTCTGCAAACTTGCAGTCACTGGACTTCTTCCCCGTCCCTCCATATCCAAAGGAAAAAGGCTCCTCGCCTAAAAACAATATCACAATTAATTTTTTGTTGTTGTTCAGGTTGATTACAAATCCCTGACGTCGAACACTGCGGCTCTTCTCACCGAGCTGGGTGCTGCAGTAGTTCAGGGACCATCCGATACGAACCACGTGGGGGTCGGGCTCGCTGCTGGGCAGGTGCTTCACGGGGATTTCCTCGTTTATCTGGAAGGACAATGGAAAACAAAACAAAGTCAAAATGGAATCCCTTTAAGATGAGCACTAACCGAGTCAACAGCTTGATGGAAACTGGAGGCAGAAAATCATTAAATAAACAGAGGAACCTAGTTTGAGAACTAAATCCAGCTGAATGTCTGGCTTCATGATGAATGCTTCTGAAGTTCTCTACGCTGGTGAACCTCAGAAAAAGTGAGACTCACACACCATGACCCATTAATTTGATCAAACTTTAGATTTATTCATCATTTGCCCTTTTTTTTAAATAGCTAGTCTTATAAAAAGTTGTTTTATCTGCAGTTAAAGATTGTCTTATAAAAATATGAATTTATGAAAATTTTCAGTCTGGATTTAAAACTCTTCACCGTACTGTCATGTCCATGGATACAAAGCGTCCCGTTGCTTTAGTGCTGCTGGACATTCAGCTGCTTTGACACAGTGGACCTGCTGTCCGTCTCACCTTCAACACGATGTTGGTAGATCTGGTTTACCTCCTACTAGACCAACAGAGCTTTCTCTGTCATTTTGGGCAAGCTGTCTTCCACTGCAGTTCCTCTTCCTTGTGGTGTTCCGCAGGTCTCTATTCTCGGACCTTCCTTTTTTTGCTCTGTATATGCTGCCACTTGGATCAGCTATAGCCAGTCATCACATTTATTTTCACTGCTATGCAAACGGTCTGCACCTTTATTTGCATATGAGGCTAAGAGGTAGTAACTTTCCCAATTTTTTTTAATTGACAGCATTTTTCACAATAAACGGTGTCTTCCCAAAATGTTGTTTTAAACACAGGAAAGATCTTTTTGGTGATGATGCTTCCTGTAACTTTGGTGCTTTGACATTCAAGTTCAGACCAAGTTAAAAACTTGGGGTTGACATTTGACAATGATTTAAAGTTTAACAAACATGTAGACACTGTAGACAAGGCCAACTTTTATTAGCTACGTCTTTTGACCAAAGTATTTTTTTTTATATCGTCCGGACCTGGAAAAGGCCATCACAGCTTTCATCAGCTCAAGGCTCGTCTCCTGCAATGTTCTGTATGTCAGAATTTGCCAATCCTTCATCAGATGTCTTCAACTGGTCCAAAAAGCTGCGGCTTGTCTTTTAACCAACACCCCTAGACGTGAGCACATTACAATTGATTTTCTCTTCATCGACTTCCAGTCAGTTTTAGAACTGATTTTAAACTATTTTTATTCACTTTCAAAGATCTTCACGATCTCGCCCCACCTTATGTAGCGGCCATTTATTTTTTTTAACATGAGGTTCTTAAGGTCATCAAATACTTCCTTTACGGTTTGTCCCAAAGTCTAAATGACGTTGGGGTGACCAAGCGTTTTGGGTTGCTGCACCATCGCTGTTGAACCAACTTCCTCAGGACGTGCACTCCATCACTGATCTGCGACGTTTTAAATAAAATCTAAAAGCCTTTCAATTCAGGCAGGTTTTTAAAACCTAGTGGCTCTCTGCCATTTTTGTAGTTTTTTTATTTTTAACTTTTGTATCGTGAAGCATTATGTGCACCTTTGGGCTGTTTGAGAGGGTTCTATAAATAAATGTTGATTAATTGATTGTTAGTCTGACTGACGGGTGAATGTCTGAACGCCACAACCTGGACTCACTCAAAAACATTTTGTCTGCTACATATAATCAGTATTTCAGATTGTGTCCACACACAGACAACAAAACATATTTATTTCCTGTAAAATCACCTTCATCTCGTAGCAAACGCGACCCCTGGAGACACCGTGAGAGGCTCGAGCTCCGGCCCAAAGGTATGCGAAGCCTTCAATGGTCAGAGGATAACCGCTGTAACGATCCCGGGACACTTTGAAGTGCAAATCACAATTATCTGGAGGACAAAAGAAATATATTACGACTTCTGCTTTAAGACTATTAGAGTTTATATCAAATAACTACATCAATAACTAGCTAGATAACTCACACGTATCGATCGTCACCAGAGAATCATCTATGTTCTCCTCCTCATCTTCAGCAGGAGGCTGAGGTGTTCGAGATCTAAACAAAACAAATTTCTGACTAAGAACATTGAATCAGAACAGATGGAGAGCATTAAAAACCCAGTTTACCGCTTCTCCTCCCGGTGCCCGTAGTAGTTGTAGCCCCTGTTGTCCTCATGGGGCCTCTTACGGCTGGCGCTTCCACCTTTATCTTCCACTTTGACTTCCTGTCTGTGACCAGCAGCATCTTGCTGCTCGGAGCTCGGTGGATCTTGGTGTTGGTTCTCAGGCTCATCCTCTGTTTTAATCTCTCTTTTTATCTCTACATAAGAACATAAATAATAATAAAAAACACGTTGGTGTAGGAGTTGATATTGAGTCTAAGAACATTTTAACACATGGCTTTCTTGTCACAACTCTCACTGTTATAACCCTTAAGAACCATACAGGTTAATTATAGTTTACAAACTCTTCAAAACGTGATAATCACCCTGCGTGCTCCTGACGGTCTCCTCCGGCTCCGGTTTGGTCTCCTTCTCAAAAGAGACGCTTGATTTGCAAAGATCATCATCGGCTGTGAAGTCGGGCTCTCCCTGAACCGAGCCTGAGGCCGGTTGACTTTCGTTGGGCTCGCCCTCTGGCTCCTCGTAGTCGCCACCAGAATCTTTCCCTTCATCTTCTTCTTGAAGGGCATCTCCATCACCGGCTTCCTCATCTCCAGAGCCCAGAGCTGCTCCTGGACAGAGAGAGATGGAAAACTCTCATTTCATCCCAGCTTGTTTAAAACAATATAACACCAGTGAATATTTTTGTAACCTTATAATACGTTTATGTGTTTTAGGGATTTATGCCACGAGAAGTGGAAAAGAGACATTAACTCTACTCTTGAACATCTGATTGTGTTGAGTTGTAAATCCTGTCCAGTGAGACAAAAAAACACTTCCCTTTAGGAAGCTGGATCACAACTACTGAAGCAAATTCAACCATTCCTTGAAATTTTTGACAAATTCCCCAATCCCCTGCCCAGATTTACGTCTTGAAATCCAAGCCTGCAGAATGAAAACAAGTCCAACACCATAAGACTGTCTTTACAAACAAAAATAATTCCCTAAAGTCCACACCAGACTACTTCCTGAAATACAACACGCAAGAGGTGGAAACTGTTTTGCACTGCGTCAAACCCCATGGTGGACATTTGGTCTGGAGAAATGCAGAATTATAAACTTTGAGGTGAGAAACTCAACTCTCTGCTCTGCAGCAGAAAAAAAAAAATCAGATTCTTAATGTTGTATTAACGTTTTTATTTATACTAAATACAGGTTGTCCCCGACCTACGGCGCCATCGACCTACGGAGCTCCGTACTTACGGCGCCGCCCCCAGTGACGACATTGCGCCATTTGTTGCCTTTTTTATGCAGCATTTTATTTTTATTTATTTTATTTTTTTTAGGGTATTTTGTTAGCTAACTGCTTGGAAACACATTTAAACACATTAAAACGGCCGTTCAAAGTTGTTTT
>JARVLU010001196.1:38439587-38468874 GCA_031762415.1 Simpsonichthys santanae | reverse complement strand
ACCAACCAACCAACCAACCAACCAACCAACCAACCAACCAACCAACCAACCAACCAACCAACCAACCAACCAACCATTCTTGTCTTGTTGTGACTTATTTTGGGTCCAGCCACCTCTTCCACCCAATCTGGGAGGACTCCAAGGTGTTTCCAGACCAGCTGAGAGACATAGTCTCTCCAGTGTTTTGGGTCTTCCTCAGAGTCTCCTTCCCTTGGACCTGTCCAGAACACCTCCCCAGTGTACCAGATGTCTGAACCTGCTCTGTCTCCTCTGGATGTGGAGGCGCATCAGTTCTACTCAAAGTCTCTCCTGGAGAACTGAACTTCTCACCCTATCTCTAAGAAAGACTCCAGCTACCCTGCTGAGAAAACCCATTCAGGCCTCCTGGATCCAGGATCTGGTTCTTTCAGTCTCTACCCAGAGTTCATGACCACAGGTGAGGGTAGGAACGTAGACCGACTGGCCGATGCTCGATCTGCACCAGCCAAAACATTCCAGCTACTACTTCCAGGATGGTTAACAAATAAACATGCTGGGAGAAAACTAGTCTCTTTCATGCAGGCGCTCATGTCCTCTGCTGCCTTTCATGTCTGATCATGCATGTTAGAGCCGTGATGTCATGACAACATGCAACATGTGTTGTTTATGACTCCCAGCTACTAACAACAATTAGTTCAACATCAGTGAAACAGTGAATTTTAACCATGTCTGTGTTAGCTCATGTTGCTCACGGTGGCCATTTTGAACTGGACTGACTCCGTAACAGTGAAAGAGAAGGTTTGTGTTTATAGGGTCAATTAGCTGTGGCGGCCATCTTAAATCAGGCTGGCTCCAAATGTTATCAGTTGTAGATGTAGAAGTTGTCATAGTGGCAGCAAATAGACGCAGGTTCAGTTCTGTATTGGCTGGATTATGTAGAGGGGACGGAGTCAGATTAAAGAAGCTGCAGAGCCTCTGACAGAAAACTCCAGCAGGAGATGAAAAGTGTCAGCGATGATCTGCAGCGGCGTCCTTGAGAGCGCCCCTCCACCTGATTGGATGTTTTATGAGCTTTAAGGAGGCGGGTTTATAATCCATCTGACAGGAGGGTTTTTATGATGGGGTGCTAATAAAGCTGAGTGCATCTCTCCTGGAATGAGGCTGCAGAGGCTGGGGGCAGGATGGAGCCTACGTCCAGATGTGTTATCGTGTCATACGGCTGACATCACTCAGCCTGAGCCCTCAGAACCGCATCAGACCAAACTCCTCTTCAGAGCCGAGCAGTGGAACATGGGCGATCATGCACCTGCTGCCATGTGTGTCCGTGTGGTTGTTTGTCCATCTGTCAGCAAAATACCTCATGAACCACAGGATGGACTTTAATGAAATTCTCTAAAATTAATAATCTACAACTGATTAACCTTTGGAGTCAACCTGAATAAAGATGGCCGCCACAGCCAGGTGACCTTAACACAAAAACGTGTTCAACTGTAGATTTTAATGAAGGAAGAAAAAGCAGCAAAACACTAGCTGAAAATTAAAATAACAATGCAAAATATTAGCTAAAAGTAGCAAAATGCTAGGTAAAGGTAGCAAACAAGCAGCTGTAGGTTAAATGCAGCTATAGGCTAGTTAAAACAACAAAAGGCTAAATAAAAGCTAAATGTAACAAAACAGTAAAAATGCGGTAAAAGATTAGCTAAAATTAAAAAAATGGCAAAAGTCTATAGCTAAAAGGGACAGAATGGTAGCAAAAATAGTTGTAAATAAAAAACTAGCTAAAAGTTAAATACAGAAAAGAGCTAAAAGCTAAAAATAGTTAAATTGTCGTTAAATGTAGCAAAAGGACAGCTGAAACCTAAAATATGAAAAAAGTCTTAGCAAACGTTCAAAGTAGCTAAAGGCTATCTTTAATGTTAAGAGTAGCCAAGGGGTAGCTAAATGTAGCAAAAGGCAAGCTAAATGCTAAAAGTAGCAGAACGGTAGCTAAATTTTTTTAAGTAGGACAAAGCTAGGTAAAAGCTTCATATAGCATCAAGCCAAAAGTATCAAACACTAAAAGTAACTAAAAGCTAGCTCAAAGCTACTGAAGATAGCTAAAAGGTAAAAGTAGCACAACTGCCATAAAATGCAGCAAAGGGTTAGCTAAAAGCTAAAAACTTAGAAGTGACAAGTAACAAAAGGTGACAGTCAGAGATTTATCTGCCACATGTAAATGATTTGTCTTCATCTTGTTGTTTCTTCACAGACCTCGTCGTGGGTCGACTCCTCATCCACCCCGAGTGAAAACCTTTAATGCAAATGGAGCACATTAAAATGAAATGTTCTGTTGGAGCGGCGCCAACCCCCGCAGCCGAACCTCAGCTGTAAATCAACTGAGGACTGGTTTTCTCATTCTCTCTTTCTGCAGCAACAAAGAGGAGGACGGAGGAAAACTGGCCCCTGAACCAGTACTTTAATGACACTGGAGGGGGCGGATTTACCCCCTGAGGCACAGAGAGGCCATTTTTGGTCTCTCGACCACATATTTTTCCTTTTCAAACTTTTCGTTCAGTCAAAAAAGTAAATTTTGTTTATAATTACTGTATTGTCACCATTACCCATTTCTACTCGAAACAGCTGAAGGGAAAAGTTGTTTTTGAGGAAAACCTGCAGCTAAAAGCTCCACCTCGTTTGGCTCCTCGTTGTCTCACCTGAGAGCTAACGTGGCTAAAGTTAGCAGGCGCCGACACGTTCAGTCATGAGAAATGAGCAACGTGGAGCAAAAAGAGAGCAATAAAACCCAAAAATAAATATTGGTGATGTCCTGACCCGACCCTGCAGCAAGAGAAAAGTGAGAGAATGGGATTAAAGCTGGATTATCATAGAAACACTGAAGCAGCTGTCTGCGTCTGAGCAGATCTGCAGATTACGTTTGGTTGATGGTGACCTCTTGTGCGGTTTGAGAACACATGGAAAAGACAAACGACCTGGACCACCCTCCTCTGAGGGAAAACACCAGCCGAGTTTCTGGGCCAGGACTGGGAACTGGACCAGGTCAGGCCCAGGTGGGGCTGTTTAAGGGGGTCCTGGTCCGGTGCGAGGAGGACCGGGCCTACCCTCCGTTGGCGTGGAGGAGCTTCTGTGGACGTCCTCCTGATCTTCAGCAGCAGCAGCTGTTGGACCCGGGCTCCTTCCCTCACACGCTGGAGTCCTTTTACGCGGGCGCCCCCATCTGGGCCCAGACGGACTCCCTGCTGAGCAAAGACTACCTGGAGACCACCTTCGTGGACGTCAGGCCCGGTTCAACCCTGGAGAGGAAGCTGCTGGCCGAGACGCAGGACTTCTGCTACGCCGTGGACGATGAGGACGACCTACTTCCTGACTCTGACGTAAGACGTCCTGCAGGAAGTTTGTCCCAAGTTTGATCTGTGTCCATCTGTCCTCTCTGGAGGACATTTATGCAACGAGACATATAGAAGGTGAAGGAACTTCCTTGTTTGGTCCTCTGTCCTAGAGCAAAGCCTCCATCCATCCAGCCTCCTTGGGAGCTGGATAATTAATGAAAAATAAGCAACGTCTTCCATTTCCATGTGGCTGCATCTGGGTGTAAGAAAGGTCACTATCAAAAATACAGTAGCCAAGTCAAAATCCAAGATGGCTGACACCACATTTTATATATATTTTTATATATATACAGTATATAATGTGATCAACCAAATCAGTTGTGTAAACTATGCTTTTTAAAAATATAATTTCCTCAAATGACTGGGGTGGCCTAATATTAATCTATGGAGGGCGAAGACCACCTTTGGCCACCCCCTGGCTCCTCCACTACACCTAGATAAAACTGCTCCCTCCACGCGTCCATCTCTCTGCTCCACTTAGGACAAACAAACAAACAAACAAAACCCCTTGAGTATCTTTCACCAAAAACATTTAGGTTTGTTTCATTCTCTGTTCAGAAAAGCACTCATCATAAAAACAACACTCACAGACCCCTCAGGGACGGGGGACATCGGGGAGCCGCTTGTTCTTCAAAGAAGACGAAAGAATTTTAAACAGGAAGAGGTGGAAATATTTTTTATTCAGCAGTTTTTGTCTTGAATTTAGGAACATTTGAAAAAAATCTTAAAATAATGTAAAAAATACTTTTTCCTAGTGCTTCTAAGTTTATTTAATTCTATTTATTCCCCCATTTTCCTTTAATGAGAAAATAAATATAAACTCCAGAGAGCTAATGTTAACGTTTTAATATTTTCACAGTTAAAGGAAATAAAACGTTGCTGAAGGAAACTCAAATACAGTAAACACAAAAATTAATTTATATTTATATTTACACAAACATACGAGGCCTGTCACATAATTTATGATGCAAAATTGTGTTTCTTGCATTAATTGCAAAATTGTGTTTCTTGCATTAATTGTAACGGAGCATTCAAAATCTCACAGTTCAGGTTCACGTCAACGATATTCTGATGTTCGCTGACGTGAAAACTCTAAAATAAAAACTTCTAACGCGTCCTCGTCACCTTTGCTGAATGATTTTAACTGAAATCAGCTGAAAAGTTTTCTAAATGCGAGTAGAATTTATACAGCTGATATTTACCAAACAAAAGCAGCAGAAAAACAGCCAAAATGTGTAGAAAAAACTGATCAGAGCAGAAATGTGGCAGAAAACAGCTACGTAAGCTGAAATAGAAAGAGAGAGGCTGAATAGACGACAGAACTCTGAAATAAGCAAAAACAACTGAAATGAGCTGAAAAGTAGTGAAAAGGATAAAAAATAAAGTTGAAATTAGCAGAAAGAAGCTAAAAGGAGCATAAAAAGTTGAAATTATGTTAAAGAATCATAAAAGATGGGAATTAGAAAATAAATGAATGAGTAAATTACTAGAAAATTTTTAAAAAGTAGCTGAAAAAAGGACAAAAAAGCTGAAAGGAGCTGAAGGAAGCTGAAATTAGCTCAGAGAAGCTGAAAAAAAGCTGAACCAGAAGAAAAGCTGAAATGAGCAGGAAAATGTTTAATAGGATGTGAAGCGCTCCATTAATTCTCAATGAGAAAACATGGCCGACAAAGCTAAATATTCCAAACAGTACAAACTGCACGGATATCAAAAGTCCCAGCAGGAAGGTCCTGAATGAGCCGAACGTTTTCATATCGTTGAAATAAAAGAATCTTAAAGTGATTGTTGTGTTTTCCCCCTTAGAGTCAGTTTTATATCGTTGTTTTATTTAATTGTTTTAAAGCTTGTTGAGGTTTTTTTTTCACACGTCTAAAGATTTGGTGCTTTAATTTGGAGCAGTTTCTGAATCGGTCGTTGAAAACAAAACAACAAACTCAAACTTTACAACAAATACCAAATGTCTCATTAGGAGATTAAAAATAAAAATCAGATCAACGTAATTCACAATTAAAGCTTCTCATTGCAAAGTTATGAACACCAAACCAAAAAATATTGTTTGTACAAACTAAAGAAGAAAACCCGTGGAGTAATAATCTCATATCTGTGCTTAATGCGTTCAGCTGCCATCTGTTTAACCACAAAAACAGCCGAAGGGAAAGAAGATGAATTAAGCTTGGCGGCCATATTGTTTACCTCCACAACCAGTCACATGACTCAAGCTCTGGTTCAGCTGACAGCTTTGTTTACGTCGAGTGCAGACCCGCAACAGAGCCTATGATTCTGGTTTGGACTCAGAGAGATCGACCGACCCAACAGAGTGACTGAATTTTTGGAGAACCAAAGAAAAACGAGCTAAAACAGCTAAAACTCTCTGATGCACTGGGTCCTTTATAAATAGCTTGGTCCTCATAATTCTGTGTACACATGAAAAACAGCTTTTTTTTTTTTTTTTTTAATAAAACCTGCGGCTTTGTGGGCGGGGCCAAAGGAAAACAGCAGAAAAACTGCTGAACACACTGAAACTGAACTGAGCTAATAAGAAAGCTAAATGTTGCAAAGTGCTAGCTAAAGTGAAAAACAAAACACTAGTTAACAGCAACAAAGGATTGTCTAAATGAAGCAAATGGCTAGCTAAAAGCTAAACATAACCAAAGGCTAGCTACAAGCTAACAGTAGCAGAATCATAGCTAAAAGTTGCAAAATTCTAGTTAAAAGCTAAACTGAACAAAACAGTGGCTAACAGTTTTAAGTAGCAAAATGCTAGCTAAAAATAGCTGAACCATAGCAAAAAGCTAAAACTAAAAAAAGTTGGCCAATATAGTTAATGGTAGCTATAAATAAAAAAGGTAAATAAAAGATATTTTGCTGACCGTCCTGTGTTTGACCCGCAGGACTCGTCCATGGAGGACTTCAGCGACGTGGACAGTGAGAGCAGTTTTCCTCTGATGACCCCCCAGGACCACCTGGGTCTGGCCTTCTTCTCCATGCTCTGCTGCTTCTGGCCTCTGGGCATCGCCGCCTTCTACCTGTCTCAGAAGGTAACCCCGCCCGGAGCTGAGACAACGCCATCGTACCGTCTGCACCGGTTTTCATTTGACTCGCAGCTGAATCTGTCGGCGCTTTGTTTCTAAATATTTAAATTTATTAATTTACGTCAACGATGACACAGCTGGACCGAAGGAAATGGAACTCTAGCTCCAGCTATGTGAGCTGTCAGCTGAAAACTTGACATATCAGCTGAAGGAAAAGCTCAGAGTTCAAGTTTTTCTGTTCTTTACTCCATCTGCTTTAACTCTGAAAACACGCCCACAGCATGGTGCTGCCACCACCGTGCTTCACTGCAGGGGTTGTGTTATCAGCACAACTTCCTCCTTAGTCTCATGGGACCGCAGCACCTTTTAGAAACCAGACCCCCACATCTGTTCTTCTCCACAGCTTCCAGTATAAGGAGTTCCTTGGTCTTCATGATGTCCTTACTGCTTCGAGGTACAAAGTCAGAGAAACAAAGTTTTATCAACATTACACTGGGCTACTTTTAAAAATACCCCTTTTCACTAAATTCAAGTATTTAGACTTTAGAGAAGATGCTCGGCTACAAACAAAACAAATTGAGCAGATTTATTTAAATGAATAAAATAAAAATGAGCGTTCATTGGAGGAATGCATATCACCTGCCGCCCAAAGTTTCAAACAGAGACCTCAACAGCGCTCAGAGTGCGTGCTGGAGAAAATGCTCAGTGACTACCACAAGTTTTATGGCTCAGCTTCTACAAATGACTGAGTTATGATCACTGTATTTATGTTGGTTCATTAGCTGTGGCAGCCATCTTGAATCATCGCTCACAGCCTGAGGCAAAAGTGGAGCTTTCATGATTTCTCCCATGTCTTCATGTGCGAGTCTGTTTTTTTTTTTTTTTTTACATTTTTTTTTTTTTTATGTTCTAGGACTTTTTTCTGGTACCTTATCAGGTTTGGTGTTGTTTATGGAGACTAAAGCCCGGTTCTGGTTTGGCGGAACATCATTTTGAGTTTGAGGTTTGCTTTTGGCCTCAGGTGTGATTTGGATTTAGGGTTAGGCTAGAGAAACAAATCAAAGTCAACACAACGTCCTCATAAGAATAGAAAGACAAACTTATGTGTGTTCATTTATAATAATAATAATATGTATTGTCACCATTTTATGTTCCCATACAATGGCAAAATTGGCTCTCTGCGTTTAACCCAGTCTGTATATTTAGCACAATATTTATACGGAGGACAGAATGTGACAAAATGAAATAAAAAAATACGTAATAATGAAATTTATAATTTAAATATTAAATACATAATTAAATCATTACATACGCAATTAAATTATTTATTTCATTATGTATTTAATTTAATTTTGTCACATTCCACCTCGTGTGTCACCATAAAATGATAACTGTCAGTCACACTCGTCAAACTCAGTGGGCGGGACTAATGCTGACCATGTGAAATCCATTGCTTCGGTCTGAAGTCACTTCGTACATGGAAGCTCCCTCCATGCAGCTCGTAAAAGCGCGTCTTCTTCTTTACATTCATGGTATGAAACAAGGTTTCATCATGTGAACACAATTACCTCTTTCTAAAGTTTCAGATTTTTTTTCACGCCTGTGGATCAAAACATTATGGTCGAGTTGTCTTCGCTTGCTGTGAGGAGCAGCCAATCAGGCGTCAGGGTCTGTTCACGAGCTGCCCTAGTCCCGCCCACTGAGTGAGGCTGCTCATGATGTCACTGGAGGACGGAAGGATTTTGTTACATTCCGTCCTCCATAATCTTCTGAACCATTGGAAAAAATTATAACAACTTGTTAGATGTTTTTAAAATCCTGCTGATTTACTTAATCGGATTCATGATGGCCGCCACAACGAGCAACTTTAGTAAACAGGGAAATGGATCTACGTCAGTCGTTTCTACAGAGATTGGGTGTGGTAGTAGCTGAGAGTCATGTCATAACACTCAGAGATGTTTCATAACTTCATCCAGTTTTTATCCAAACGTCATCATTTCTGAGCTGTTGACTGGATCCCATCCTTCATGAAGGTTTAAGACGTTCAGAAGGACCTTTGTGCTGAATTATTATTATTATTTTTATTATTAGACCTTTACTTACACAGTTTAGTTCCATGAATGATTTCCCCTCCTCAGAATGAAGCCAGTCTTGGAGTGAAAGCAGGAGAACGTGCTGAATCCCGCAGGATGTTTGTGATTCAGACGTGAACATAATGTGGGATTAGTGATCGGACTGAGGGAAAGCGATGACTTCTCTGTTTTTGGCGCCACTAATCCTCGTCTTTGTGCCTTTTGTTTTGCAGACCAACAAGGCGTCGGCTCAGGGGGATGTTCAGGGGGCCAGCGTGGCCTCGCGCCAGGCCCTGTGGCTCTCCGTGCTCTCCATCGTGTTCGGCATCATCACCTACGTCTGCGCCATCGCAGCGCTCATCTCCTACCTGTCGGCCAAACCGCCATAAGAACAAATGAAGACCCAAACATCAGCACGCCATCTGTAACATAATCCACGCAGGCGGAGGATGTTCTTCACGCTCATTTCACGCAGAAGCTTTACTCGAGCTGAGCTGCAGCGCTCACGTGTTCCCCCCTGGACTGACGCTGTGATGGACTTTTCTGAGTCCCCGGCCTCGACTTGACCTGCAGACAGGATCCTCCACGCGCTTCAAGTCAGGTCTGAAAACATCTGGAAACATCAAATGTGAGACTTTAGAAAACATCTGGATCTAAAGCAGAGCTGTCAGGAAACGTGCCAGAAATATTAAAACAACCAGTTTGTTCGTCCAGAAACAAAAGAACTGTTTCATTTTGTTAAACGAGCTAAAAGCTGACGACATGCAGCTTAACAAAACAAACTTATTCCATCCATCATCTTTACCCACTCCTTCCTTTTCGGGTCACAGGGGTCACCGGTGCCGATATCCAGCAGTCACTGTGCTAGAGGCGGGGGACACCCTGGACAGGTCTCCAGTCCATCACAGGGACACATCGAGACAAACGACCATTCACTCTCTCACTTAGGGACAATTTAGTCACCAGTCAGTGTAACGTGCATGTTTTTGGTCTGTGGGAGGAAACTGGAGAGAACACACACATGCACGGAGAGAACATGCAAACTCATCCAGAAAGATCCCCGGACCGGGATTTGAACCGGGGCGACCTGCTCGTTGAGAGGCGGCAGCTCCACCTACTGAGCCACCGTGCCGCTCCATCCATTTGTTCAGTCGTGCAAACAGCAGAAATTAAAAACAATCTCTTTACATCCCAGCTCAGACACGAGGCGTTCTCAGTGAGTCTGTAGTTTTTAATAACAGGACGATATCAGGAAATAAAATAATAATAATAAACGTGTAAATACCTCTGAGTGAATCAGCCTGAAATCAAAACTAATAAACTGTTTGATTTAAAATTAAATGGTTTTAGTTGTGCAACATAAATAAACAAATGTTGGAACAAATTTGTTATTTTTGTTCCACATTTTGATTCAAGGTATAAATGTTTTACTAGTCTTTATATTTATATAAATATATATAAAAAATACTTGAATCAGAGCTGCAAAACAAATCCTCACTCTATTGTCAAAACTTTTAGCAACTATTTTGCTTTGTAATGTTTTAATTATATTTTCTGTATAAATTAAGCTAAAGTTCTGTTTCTGCCACAGCAATTATTTGTTTGGTAAATAAATTCATTCAACTTCATATATACAGGTTAATCCCATCATCCAATCACATTATTAATAAATCCTGCTGCCATAAAAGATGGGTGATAATGTAAGTACTTATGTTAGCAAAATAATTCAGGAAGTAGAGGATTTGATTAAAACTTGGAAATCGCTCATGGGATGAGCATCGCAGCCTGATTCAAGATGAACCTGATGAAACACAAACTTTAATGGAGTGAATCTGGACGACCCTGAGCTGAAGTTCGGTGTGGCGGCAGCTGGTCGTCAGTTTTTGATTCAGAGATCCTTCAGCGCAGAGCTGGGAGGTAAAGAGCTGCTGAAATGTCAAGGTAAAGGACTTTTTGTTGGTCTGCAGGAAACACTTCACCATAAACTGATAAAATCTTCATTTTTCATTTAAAAACATCCAGAACCTTCTTGCGTCTCCACAGAACGCTCACATCAACTAAACCCGCCTCTTTGTTTCGCGTTAAAAGACCAACATGTGTGGTCCTGAGGGTTTGTCTCTCGTCTCACCTCGTGTCTCGTGGACAGAGAAGACGAGGACGATTTCTCCAGAGTTCCAGGAACACAAGTCTGCAGCTCATCACTTCCTCCCACGTGAACATTCAAGTGAAAAACCAATAAATGCTCTTATGTAACAATCACGTTCCTTCTCTTTTTTGATGATTTAACAGAAACGTTTGAGTTTTGTGTCCAGCTGAGCCGACGCAGGTCAGAGCGGCTCACGACAGATTTATTTTAAGCTTTATATAAAACAACAACAACAACACAAAGAGACAATCGTTGCTCCTCCGTCAGAGGTTCTTGGAGTACCGCCGCCTCACAGAGTCCCTGTAGAAGAGGAAGATCTTCTCTGAAGCTTTCTGACTCACAGCTAAACACTGCTGCAGCTGTGGGAGAGTAAACATCAGCTGAAATGAAACAAGTCGACCAGAGATGCCTCGGCTACGAAACAGATACAAACCTCAAGAACGGAAAAGGACCCTCTGGTGGAGGACATGATCGCTTTGCGCTCTGAGCTGTCGATGGCAAAAGTCATCAAAGCTCGACTTTCCTTAAAAGAGAGAAGACAGACAGAACCTGAGTTTACCAGATGATCGAGGAGCTTCAGAAACATCTGGAGGATCGTTCTGTAACTGATGAGGTTCATATCAGCAGTCTGTTGAAACTAAAAGAGTGGAACAGTTTCATTACTGAAGCGTTTGGAGAAACAAGGAGGAACCATCTGAAGACGCTTAAAACTCTCTGATCCAACCAGATCTTTAATAAAATGGAGATAAAATGAAATCCAACTAAAACCTGCTGCCTGTGTGAAGAGCTCAAACAGAAAACACCTGGAAGATCTCAGGCCTGGTTCTGGTTCTGTTCTGGACCTCGCTGCATTAAAACCAGGTCTGGTTCTGGTTCTGTTCTGGACCTTGCTGCATTAAAACCAAGTCTGGTTCTGGTTCTGTTCTGGACCTCGCTGCATTAAAACCAGACCTGGTTCTGGACCTTGCTGCATTAAAACCAGGTCTGGTTCTGGTTCTGTTCTGGACCTTGCTGCATTAAAACCAGGCCTGGTTCTGGTTCTGTTCTGGACCTTGCTGCATTAAAACCAGGTCTGGTTCTGGTTCTGGTTCTGGACTCAGGGACACTTCCACAGATCATCATCTGTAGACACGTTCATCCTAGATGAAGCCAGACGGCAGCAGGACGTCAGTTTGGAAATTTTCATCTGAAGGAACCACAAGACTTCTGGACCAGAACCAGATCAGAGGACAGATGTTTACCCAGAATGCACTGCAGCAAACACCTTGTTCCAGTTGTCAGCAAGGAGGTAGAGGGCCAGTGGTTTGGGCTGCTGTCAGTCACTGACTGGACCAGAACAACTCTGCAGACTAAAGGTTCTGAGTCTGAACCTGACTGAGAGCTGAGCAGAAACCTCAATGATGTGAAGAAGAGCGGGCCAGAACTCCTCCAGAACCATGAGAGCGACTGATCAAGTCCTACAGAAAACCACTGAAGGTTCTGCTGCAGGAGGTTCTACAAGCTGCTGGATCAGAACCTGGAACCAGTTTTTAGATAAATAAAGACGATGTGCAACCTGCTGCGTGTTTGTGTTCACCAGACGTTGGACTTGGATCGTTTTAGAACCCGAGCCTCAGATCTACCTTCTCCTGAGCGGCCGTGGGGTCGGTGACAATCTGCCCGTCTGCAGTGATGGCGCAGGTCACGCCACAGAACAGGCGGCTCATGGACAGACCCGCATCCATCAGAGCCATGCAGGCTGCATTCAGGCAGCAGGCCAGGAGCTGAGGACCAGGTCAGGAACAACACCCGCCAAAATAAAAGCGCCAAGTTTACCCCCAGCTCACAAAGATCTACAGAGCATCGGTGAAGGATACGGAGCCGTCGTCGTGAAGAATCTGAAGGATGAGAGTCAGCGAGGAGCGAGGATGAAGAGATAGGAGCAGAGCTGCCTCGCACGTTTCTCTCACACACTGCTCCTGCGATCGCTCCCTCACACCTGAAGAAGAAGGAGAAGACATGATGCAGGAGACCGGCGCCACCTGGTGCTGTGCTGGAGGAAAGCAGCTTCATCCTGAACGAAGTCTGTCGAGCGTCTGAGGACCTGAAAATCCTACGAGTTTTAAAAAGGAGGCAGCTGGACGGTTTCTGTGGCTGAAGACATTTAACTTTTTCAAGATGTCTTCATCTGCATCTGCCTCGTTTTTTAAAACTCGGGACTTAAACCTGAAATTTATTTATTAGGATCGTTTATGAACCTGCTGATTGGTGCATTCTTCACAGCCATGTTAAAAAAATCTATTTTATGTTTAGCTGCTTTAAATGATACGATTTCTAAATACAACAGGGTTTGTCAGTGTAGGAACTAAACACATTTACCTTTCTACTTGTGTCTGTGAAAAAATGTCCAAATTAATATTAAGAAGAAACAAAATTAAATTTTTGTCAAAAACTTCACAGACTGTTTAGAAGAAAACTGTCCAACAAATGTGAGTAAGTCTTTGTGAAATATTACCAGTAATGTCAAAACTACTTGAACCTCTCTCCTGTTGCAAACATTTGGTGTTGACAAGTAAAATGAGGCATCTTAACAATAAAACATGAAGCTAAACCAGCCTGTCAGACTCAAAAAAAAAAAAAAAAAAAAGTATGTAAGGTTAAACCTTCTATTTTGTATAAATACCCGACTTTCATGTTTCTGTGGATATTTATTATTTAATTATAACAGTTTGTGTCTTAAAGGTGAGACGAACAATCTGCTCCAGACTGTAAACAAAACACTAAAACTCTGTTTGGCTCAGGACCAATCCGTTCACTTTGAGTTGTTGCGTTTACGACATTCGTTCAGCACATTAATGAGTTTCAGTCTTCAGAAAGGTCAAATTACCCGGCAGGCCCACTTTAGGCTGGATCAGCACCTCCAGGGTCGCTCGATCGTAGATTTCCTTGCTGACTTTGACCTCGGCCGGTCCATACACTCCGGCCATTACGCACGTATCACCTCCAGACAGGATAAACAAAAACATTTATACCATTATTATAAGGCTTATGTCATATATGTCTTAGCAATTATAAAGTTGCTTAGATTAAATCTATGTTTTGCCTTTTATGAATCCCAAATATGCTTTATGTTGAAGATTTTTTAAAATGGCAAATAAAATGAATCATAACACGAGCAACAAGACCAAAGAGTTGTTTCAGAGCTGAGAAAATAAAACGTAAAAATGTGTCCTAAACACATCTGAGGACTGAGATCTGTTAAACACCTGATTCAGAAGAAAAGCTGTGAGACAACTTCCCAAGGTTTTATCCTTCATTAGAGTTTCAAAATGTTTATCTACTCAGAAATAAAAAAAACACTTAAATATATAATATCACTGAGAAACACAATACTGCAATGTAATTTTTGTTTACCATACCATACCAATTTATTTATAGAGCACTTAAAACAGCAACAACCAAAGTGCTGTACAATAGAAACAAAAAGCACAGCAGACAGGAAAACATAAAATAAAAATATATACAGTAGATACAAACAGCAGCAGAAACTAACTAAAATGTCCAACACTGTATATTACAGAGAGGATCAAAACAAATCACACCATGTTAAAGGCAAGAGAAATAATTTCAAATTTACCTCCTTAAATATGTTTCATCAAACACCGCACACATAATGAAACTCCTCAGACTGATAACTGAATCTGAAGTAGCTACGAATCCAGAAGCTGATTATAAGTCCAATTTAAATTTTAAAATAATAATAATTAAAATAATAGTTTATTACCCTGAACGAAAGAAGCTGAACCATCAGGACGAGACAGTAAAGTTTGTTCACAGCCAAACTCTCTGAGAGAAGCAGAAGACACGGAGACCGCCATCACACTTCGACACGGTGGTTTGTTTTGTCGCAGGGCGATGACGTCACGCGTTCAAGCCCTTGCGCGAGCTTTCGACTGTTAAATTGTTTCATAATGATTTATTGTAGTTTGATTTCCATTTTTTTATCTGACGTATTTGTTTCTGTATTTTAAACACTAGCTGACTGAATACTTCGTTATTTTTTTCTTTAGTTGTAATACACATAATATATATTTGTACGCACTACTGCTACTACTAGTACAAATAATAATATAATAATAATAATAATAATAATAATAATAATAATAATTTATAATTTGTACGTTGGCCTTAGGTCACGTGTTGCCAAAAAGCCGCACCAACTGTCGTAAAGCAGTTTACGTTCCTTTAAATTGTCCTGGCACGCGGCAGTTGCTCCTCTTTCTTCAGTTGTTCGCGGGTAGAGTGCTGAAGCATTAGCCTGCAGAGAAATGAGTGAGTACGAGTTGTTTTTTTTGTCCCCAGTTTGAAACACTGATGTAGTACAATAGTAACTTTACCAGCCATTATTTAATACATTAAACTTTTATTAACAAACAAAACGTGACGTGAACACTAGATGCTTATCTTGCAGTTAGCATTTAGCTGCCGTTAAGCTAAATGCTATAAGTGTAACTTTCTCCACATACGTTGCCTCATTTAAGGTCATTTGTGTTTAAACGCGTGTGAAGCTGCAGTTAAAGATGGCTAGACTTGGTATCCGTGGTCGGATTTCAAATTTATGTGCATAAGTTGTTTATTCAAATTTGTCTTTGGAGACACGTGGCGAATGATCGAACTGGTGTCCAGTGATCAGTTTCAGTTAATAATCAAGCTGTAATCTTTAAAAACAATTTGAACCACGAGTTATCATTACTTGGTTAGCATTTGCATAATTTAATTCATGAGCTAGATTTGTTGAATTAAAAGTTGTATGCATCTCATTTAAAATGTTAGTATTCTGGACCACAGCTTGCTCATTTGAGTTTTCCTGTTCTGTGGACTGGTTCCTGAGCAGCAGTGGTTATATAAACCTGTCAGGTTTAGCTTTCACGTCTGCATTATCAGTTGCTGATCGGTGACAATGAGGCCTGGCACACTGATTCACGTTACTGTCTGATTATAAAGTTTGATTCATATGTTACTGATTTATATAGTTAACATGCTGTTGGAAGCAGCCATGATAAATTGTCATGTTTTGTTGTTGTGTTGAGCAGATAATATACAGTAACTTTAAATTGTAGAAATATAAAATACATGCTCTACTTCAACAAAGTTTAGTTTTCATTAGTTAAAGCTGTGGAAGCACTAAGGAGGTGATAAAAGATGACACTAACTACATGCTATTTTTTTACATCTCGGAGCAGAAACTCTGCAGAGTGAATGTCCTCCTAGCATAGTGAAGGAGAAGTGACGACGTTTGAACCTCCACTAACTCCTGCCTCCTTTCTTCTACACAGAGGACGACTCAGCGGCTCCTTGTGGTGCCGGTGAACTTCCTGGTCTCCTGTTGGCTGACCACCTTCATTCCAGGTGAGTAATGCTGCAGAAAATTACTGTAGTGAAAATAGTTTGGATTCCCATAATTGGTTATTTTCTCTGAACTAATGACATTAACGTCAATAAAGTGCTTCAAAATCCTGTATTAGGGATTCCAAAACACCAGGTCAGACCAGTCCTGGTGTCAAAAGCTGTCTTTTGATTGTGAAGCGTCGTACGACCCGCTTCACTTCAGTTCCATTTTAAATGGCCTCTGCTGTTTTGTACAACTGAGTGCTCCCTCGGTGTGGGTGGGATTGTCATAGCAAGGTGACTCATGATGTCTTTATTTGGAAGCATAACATCTAGGACATTAAAGTCACACAAGTTAAAGTGAGCTGGAACAGGCTTATTTTGTTTTGGGTGGGGGATGAAATCAAGTCTGTGCAGCTGTATAAAATGACTGTTTTAAAGCAGTTGATGCCAAGATTCATCCAACTACTTGGTCATTTAATGGCCTCTAGTTGCAGGTGTGAAATAAGCCTTGGCTTGCCTGGAATCTTGGCTGCTTGGTCCCAATAACTGAGCTGGAAGTGAGTAGGATCACCCAGTGGAAAACCTCTGAACCCGTCTGAATTGAGTCCATGGAGAAAAGGCTGAAGTTCACTTAAAGCTTTTGGAGACAATTGTCAGATCTTTGTTGCAGAACATCACAGTCCAGCCTTTTATGCTACAACTCTGATGATGGGATGTAAAAATAAATGTAATAAAACATTCATTATAGAGACTGCTGTTTACAGAACACGCCATTCTGTCGGCACAGTTTGAGTTCTGGTTCTGTCCGGTGGACCACAGAGCTCATACAGTGCAAAGAGTAATTATTTCTCCTGCAACCCACTGCTGCCAACCCTCTGTAGCAGTGTTACTAATGAGAAGTGACAAGTGGAAGCTGTAAAATGTCTTGAATTCATGGAACTGTTGCTGGTCCTAAACATTCAGTTTGTCTTCCAGGTGCTGGAGGTGAGCTCGGGCCTTCTGGGTAAGTCATGTTTTATTTATGTGACGAGGTGTTTAAGAGTTATGATGAATGGCTGAAAATGTTCAACTGCGCTGAAGTGTGAGTGACAGCTGCCTGTCTGAACAACCTGCTGCTATCTGAGAATGTTTCGATGGTTTTTGGTTGAACTTTCTCACGTTTGACCCTCTGCTGTTTGTCCAGGTTCCTCCTCGTGACGCAGCGATGTGACGTAAGTAAAGAGATGTTTGAGTTGGATGTGGGGTTTAGGATATTTGAAGGTAGAAACATGCTTTTCCTGCCATTTGTCTGATTGTTGCTCTAAAATGCTGAAACCAGTCGTTTGGAGTTTATTACGTCTTTATGTGATGAATCCTGAGGTCTGTCCCGACCGACTCCTGGCTGTAGAGTCGTGTTGTTGGAAACGCCTCACAGAGTAAATCTGTAGTTCGCTTTACCCACAAGTTCTGCTGTGAGCTCTGTGGGAAGTCCTGCAGAACATGAAGCAAAGGCTCCTCCATGGGTGGACTAAGAATAAACTGTTTTATGTTGTGAAATTGTTCTCATTTAACAGGAAGTGGTTTGTTTTGTCTTTAGGTCACATTCTTCAGATGACTTCCTTGTGGACTCTTGTCAAGTCCTGGAGTTGGGCTGGACTCGCAGTAAGTTTGTCTTCATGTCCAACATGGATGCAGCACTGAGGTATCTGCAGCCAGCTGCTCATCAGCTGGTTTGTTCAAATGCCAGTGCTAAAGAACCTCAGCATCAGACACTGTTGGTCTCCTTTCTGTGCATGTTTGGAGTTCCTGTAAACGGCTGAAACATACATTAAACATTTTATTTTAAAGTTAATTGGTGAATAAAGTGAATGTGCTGCAGCTTGAATGTTGGAGTGGAAACATGTCCCAATTCTTTTCTGTTTCTGCTGCTGCAGAGACGACTCCTGACCTGAAGCTTCTGCAGGAAGTTGACAGAAGAAATGCCCTCAGGTGACTGGATTATTAATAATTAATAACTGGATTAATAATAACGTATTAAAATTAATAGGGGCAGCGCAGTGGCACAACTGGTAGAGCTGCTGCCTCTCAGTGAGCAGGTCCCTGGCTCAGGTCCTGGTCCGGGGGCTTTTCTGGGTGGAGTTTACTTGTTCTCTCCATGCGTGCGTGGGTTCCTCTGGGTACTCCGGTTTCTTCCCACAGACCTGTCCAGGTTGTCCCCGCCCCTCGCACAGTGATTGCTGGACATGGGCACCTGTGACCCCCGTGACCCTAAATGGAAGAAGCGGGTAAAAGATAATGGATGGATAATTAATAATCATTTGGAAACAATTGTCAGATCTTCATTGCAGAACATCACAGTCCAGCCTTTTGTGCAGCAACAGAACTCTGATGGGATGTAAAAATAAATGAAGCAAACATTTACTCCGCTTTCCGCCATACATGTAACCTCACCCTACAAGTCACATCAGTCCAAATATAACTAATAAATAAAAGGGCTGCACCGATAGAAGTGTTCTGGCTGATCACTGATCTCTAAAAAGTCTGACCTGCTGATCCCGATTTTGGCTGATGCCAATTTAGTTTTATAAGCGACACTGTCGGGTGTTATAATGTCACAATGCACCTTCAATTTTCCAATATTTGATTGTAAAACACACCCTTGAACAACATCCTAGAAACAATACAAACTTGTTTTAACTGGCCATGAGGTCATGCTCTGAAATATAAATGAAGTTCAGACAATTGTTGTTAAAACTAACTAAAAAAATCAGTTTCTCATGCAAGTATCAGCCCATTTCCCAAAATTAAGGAAATTGGGGCTGATTTATCGGTGCACCCTTTATGAATATGTCACTACACCTTATTTGTTGCATCTATTGTGCGTCACCACTAACAACCTGGAAATGTGGGCCAGTGTTGTGCCAAAAATCAATTGACTGCCAGATGGCGGCTGCGGAAGCGTGTACACAAGGATTTTAACAAGATAACCACCTAAAAACAATTATTTGTTTGCTTGACATAGTAAAGGTGTGTCAGTTGAACTTTTACTTCATAAATGCACTTCAATGGTCAAATCAGCTGCATTTCTCCGGGGGCGGTGCAACGAAATGAAGCTGATTTGATGGTTGCTCAAGGTGAGCTGGATGAAGGTGGCAGACTATGGCAAGCTGATTGCGTCATTAATAGTCACTTTTACCTATTACATGATGCAACAGCATGCCATACTGCTTGAGTTCCATCTAGTGGCTGAAAATGGTAGTGTTCAATATTTTCAGTCATAATGAATGAAAAAAGTCATATCTCAGCCAAAAATTAGTTTATAAATATGAGAAAAATCCATAAATACAACATTTTGGCACAAAAGTCAGAGGGCATGTAAAATATGCAAAACAAAAAAATCAACTGACAATGTGGCGAAAAATGTGGTTTTATAGAGACCGTTGTTTACAGAACGTGCCATTCTGTCGGCACAGTTTGAGTTCTGGTTCTGTCCGGTGGACCACAGAGCTCATACAGTGCAAAGAGTAATTATTTCTCCTGCAACCCACTGCTGCCAACCCTCTGTAGCAGTGTTACTAATGAGAAGTGACAAGTGGAAGCTGTAAAATGTCTTGAATTCATGGAACTGTTGCTGGTCCTAAACATTCAGTTTGTCTTCCAGGTGCTGGAGGTGAGCTCGGGCCTTCTGGGTAAGTCATGTTTTATTTATGTGACGAGGTGTTTAAGAGTTATGATGAATGGCTGAAAATGTTCAACTGCGCTGAAGTGTGAGTGACAGCTGCCTGTCTGAACAACCTGCTGCTATCTGAGAATGTTTCGATGGTTTTTGGTTGAACTTTCTCACGTTTGACCCTCTGCTGTTTGTCCAGGTTCCTCCTCGTGACGCAGCGATGTGACGTAAGTAAAGAGATGTTTGAGTTGGATGTGGGGTTTAGGATATTTGAAGGTAGAAACATGCTTTTCCTGCCATTTGTCTGATTGTTGCTCTAAAATGCTGAAACCAGTCGTTTGGAGTTTATTACGTCTTTATGTGATGAATCCTGAGGTCTGTCCCGACCGACTCCTGGCTGTAGAGTCGTGTTGTTGGAAACGCCTCACAGAGTAAATCTGTAGTTCGCTTTACCCACAAGTTCTGCTGTGAGCTCTGTGGGAAGTCCTGCAGAACATGAAGCAAAGGCTCCTCCATGGGTGGACTAAGAATAAACTGTTTTATGTTGTGAAATTGTTCTCATTTAACAGGAAGTGGTTTGTTTTGTCTTTAGGTCACATTCTTCAGATGACTTCCTTGTGGACTCTTGTCAAGTCCTGGAGTTGGGCTGGACTCGCAGTAAGTTTGTCTTCATGTCCAACATGGATGCAGCACTGAGGTATCTGCAGCCAGCTGCTCATCAGCTGGTTTGTTCAAATGCCAGTGCTAAAGAACCTCAGCATCAGACACTGTTGGTCTCCTTTCTGTGCATGTTTGGAGTTCCTGTAAATGGCTGAAACATACATTAAACATTTTATTTTAAAGTTAATTGGTGAATAGGAGCATATAAAATTCAGCTTGATGTCATCAAATCTATTTTTTTAGTCGAGATGAAACATTAAAATAAGTGAATGTGCTGCAGCTTGAATGTTGGAGTGGAAACATGTCCCAATTCTTTTCTGTTTCCGCTGCTGCAGAGACGACCTCCTGACCTGAAGCTTCTGCAGGAAGTTGACAGAAGAAATGTCTGCAGGTGACTGGATTAATAGTCTGTTAATAATTAATAGCTGGATTAATAATCTGAGAATCCATGTTGTCCAGAGTGAAGTTTCTACAGTCAGTGATGGTTTGGGTCCACGTTCTTTGTTGGTTCTGATCCACTGGGTTTTCTGAAGTCCTGTCCACGCAGCATCTACAGACACTTTAAAAAAAAAAAAAAAAAAAAAAAAAATAGAATATCATGGAAAAGTTGTTTAACTTCCATATAATAATAAAATAATCTATGATAGATTCAGGGCCCACAATTTGAACAATTTCAAGTATTTGTTTATTTTTACATAATTTGGTCTTCCAGCTCCTAAAACCCACAAAAACAATTAGACATAAAACAAACAAATTAGATTACTGTGAAGAAATCAGCACAAATGTTGCAGGACATGAATATTTTAAACTGAGTATGACACTAATCATCTACTAAACTCAAAGCACGTGCACAGGTTTCCCCAGGTGTCATTAAATTGCTTCAGTTTGGTTCAATGGTCTCAGTTCAGTTCAATATGAGGAAGACTCCAGACATAACTGGTTAGAAGATCATCATTGATTCCTCCACAGGATGGTAAGCCACAAAAGTTCATAGCTAAGGAGGCTGGCTGTTCAGAGTGATGTGTCCAAGCAGATCAATGGAAAGTCTAGTGGAAGGGCAAAATGTGGCAGAAGATGTACCAGCAAATGAGATGATTGTGGGCTTCAGCAGATCATCAAACAGAAGATTCTAGAATCTGGCAGAGATCCAGAAAGAGTGGAATGAGGCGGGAGTCACATCTTCAGAAACCATCACATTCAGATGCATCCAGGAGACGGGCTGCAACTGTCTGGTTCCTCGGTTTTCTTTTCTGATGAAAGTAAAGTGACTTTCATTCAGAAATCAAGTCCAAGGGTTTGGAGGAAGAAGGTGAGGAGCAGAGCCCATACTGCTGGAGGTCCAGTGTGAAATGTCCACAGTCATGATTCGAGGTGCGATGTCTGGTGCAGGTGTTGGTGAACTCTGCTTTCTTAAGTCCAAGGTCACCACAACATCTACCAAAATGTTTTGGAGGACTTCATGATTCCTTCTAATGAGGATCTTCAGCAGGACCTGGCCCCTGCTCATGCCACCAGAAGCACCAGAACCTGGTTTGATGTCCGTGCCACAGCTGGACTGGCCAGCCAACTCACTGGACCTAAACCCCGTTGAGAATCTATGAAGTGTTCTCAAGAGGAACTTGAGGAGCACCAGACCCAACAACAAAGAAGAGCCGACAGCATGAAGAAGATCTGGGCTTCCATAACTCCAAGTTAATGTCACAGGTTGATTGCTTCAATGCCATGTCACATTGAGGCAGTGATGAAGACAAAGGGATTCACAACCAAGTGTTGAAGATTAACATTGTTTTGAAAGTATATTTTGATTGATTTGTTGTGATCCTCACTTCTTTCCTTTTTTTCCTGCAAAACCAAAGAAGTGTGTGCTGACGTCTTCACAGTATTCTAATTTTTTAAAATCCTGGTTTTTGTGGGTTTTATGAGCTGGAAGCCCAAATTATGTAAAAAAAGAAAACATGTTTGAAATAGTTAAAATGGAGGTCCCTGAATCTATCATCTATTAAAGATGAACTTTTTGAATGGAATGATGGAAGTTAACAACTTTTCCATGATGTTCTAATTTTTTGGAAAGTGTCTGTAGTTGGACATTTTAGAGCTCTTCATGCTTCCTTCTGCTCACGAGCTTTATGGAGATGCTGATTTAATTTCCCAGCACGACTGCGTCTGCACCGACCCACAAGGCACCAACATCCGAATGTGGAAGATTGTAATTCTCTGAGTTCTGCACTCGTGTTCAAGGCTTTAGTTTGTCTAAAACTGCAGGTTTTATAAACATTTAGATTACTGGTACCTTTTTACTATTAACAGTTCTTCTACAGAGCATTCATGTCATGTTTATTTTATAAATTATTTTGTGAATGATCAGAATGAAAATGCTGCCATCTGGAGTGTAGCAGAGTTTCCTGTCTGTTTGGGTTTTGGGTGTGGTCACATACCAAAGCTGTCAGGATGCTCAGTTCCTGACCTGCTGTGGACGTGACCAAAGATCAGAAACCATCTCAGTGGGTCTCAGACGACATTCGCCTCTGCAGCGGCGTTTTGTGAAAGGACCCACGGGGAACACGACACCCCCAGCTGCCACCAGTTAACCATTATTTTTATAACCCATACTTCTGGAAATGATCGTCTGTAACATTTTAGATATGAACGCTGAGTAAATTAAAACTTGTTTGTTTTCAGGAACTGCAGATTGAAGGTCGACCATCAGAGGAAAGTTGGATCTGATGTTCACGGCCCTCGCCTTTGAATTTGTTTAAAAAGTTATTCACTGTAAACACACGTTTGTCTTAATAAAATGCCAGAACTGATCAGATTTGCCTCATTTGTGCACTTTACATCTATGTCTTGTTGATGGAGCGGCACTGTTACTTTTTTGTTTTTTAAATTGTTCACACAAATAAAAATAAATATGACTGTTGTTTTTGTATTATAACTATTCTGTACATTTTTCAGTATCTAACGTCCTAAAGTTTTTGTGTTATTTCAACAAATCCTAAATCAAAACATTCGGCTTTTTCAGGACAATCTTATGACATTTGGTATTGGTGCAACTTTAGCTTTTTGCAATATTTATGCTTTTCTGCCATTTGTTTCCACATTGAAAATGAAGTGAGTTCATTTTACATCTTTCATAACTTCATCTGTTTACAACCTTTTACTGCTCCTTTCACATTTTGGCAAGTTCAGCTTGAACAAAATATTTAACCAACTGATCATTTTTTCCATTTTTATATATTTTCCAGATTTTTGTGCTTCCAACTTATTTCTGCTAATTCCATCTTTTGCTCCTTTCAGCATATTTCTGCTAAAATTCTTTAAAAGGTAAAGTCAGGTCTTATGAGCAAATTGTTGTATAAACGTTTGGTTCTAAAGACTTGATCAGTCTGAGGCCTGCCAACCTAGATCTGTCTCACAAATAGCATCTTGTGTTTCAAGACATCTATGATGAATCTAGTGAAATTAACTTTAAACATGCAAAGGGACCAGCTGTGAAACAAATCATGCATGACATGTTTTCGTTAACAGCCTAAAGAACACTTAAGGTCAAAATGGTTCAGTAAAATAATGTTTGTGAGCTCAAATCATCCAGGTAGAATAAAAATGTAATCTGGACAAGTTTCTTTAAAGGAGAAAACTTTCGTCTGAAAGAAACTTGTCCAGATTACATGATTTGACCTTTTTAGTGATTTATCTGCCTGGATGATTGAGCTACAAACCTCATTGTTTGGTACCTCGTTAAAATATTGAAAATGTTTCAATAAAATAGATTAATCCCTTTTCAATTTGTCTTATCGAATACAACATTTTATCTTAAATGTTTTCTAAGTGATAGGGATTAACGTGTTTGTTTCATCACTTCCTGTTTTTGTTTACTTCCGCCCGTATATTCGAGGGGGCGTGTCTTCCTTGACCAATATGGCTGCCGTGTTTTCTGTTGAACGTTGTGACGTTTTTCAATCCTTTTAGCGTCGAATTAGGTCAGAAGATAATTCCATGTTCACATTGTGTGGAGAAAATGTTTTTGTTGAGACGGTGACTTCAGTTAGTTCGTGTTAAAACTTTGTAAAAAAGTTTAATCCAGCGTGTTTTACGTTTAGCAGCTGATTTGGACGCCGCCTCCTCACGTACGTAAAACTTTTACGTTCTCTTGAAACAACTCGAGCAGGTTTTGTTTTTCTCACTTGATTCAATAAGACATTTAAATGAGTAGAACAAACGGTTTCTGTTGATGAACCGAGAGTACAAGGTGTTTCTGCAGAGGTCTGTACCAGAAGCATGCAGGTCCGTGGCCCTGAGGATCAGGATCAACCCCCACCCAGAAATACATCCAGGCAGAGCCCCACCATGGGGTTTTATAAATGGATTTGTTCAGACTATAAATGAACCGGTCTTCATTTGTTGTCCTCAGTAGTTTAACCATTCTCCTCCACCTAACTCAAGGGATGAGCCTGTTCTTGCGTGAGTCTTCCTTCAGATTTTCCATTGCAGGGAATAAACCCATACACTGAAATACCTGTTTAATGGGACAAATTACTTGTTTTTTATTGGGCACTATCCTGTTTTTGTGTTTGACAGCTGTGAGAAGTTTTGTTTATAATTGGAAGGTGACGTCATCATAGTCTGGCCCCTGAGCACATTTTGTTGGCGACTCCAGCTCTGTTGGACATGACAAAGACAAATGTTCTGGACTTTTATTCTGTGGTTGAAGACGTTTCGCTGTCATCCAATGCAGAGAATCATCTTGTTCCTGTTCTGCTTGAGTGGGATTAATCTGCATGTGAACTGAAATGATTCAGTTCATTCATATAGCTCCAAATCACAACTGAAGTCATCTCAGGGCACCAAACAGAAACATTGAAAATGAAATACAAAATGTCTTAAACTAGAGGATAATGGACGTGGAGAGAGACATGTCACGACAACAAATTTTCCTGGGCGATTGTCTCAGAAATTATTGACAATAATTAGTAATTATTGTCAAATTTAATTATTGTCAAATTTCAGAAGACATGTTGGTTAATTTTGTGTTTAGTACCTTTTCCTACCACTGGATGGCAGTACAAGACTGTTTGAACTGAAGGATGGATAGTGAGGGAGCGAGCAGCGTGTCTCTAAGAAAAATGGGAGGGAGGTCCCTTGACGTGACATGGTCTCTCTTCAGTTCTCAAAATGGCAGACAGTCGGTGTGGTTTGAGCTCTAACATTTTTCACACGAAGCTTTTAATTAAAAAAAAAATCAGTAAACAAGTTTTCAGCTTCTTTTTGCAGAGAAACAACTTTTTACACGAAAGCACGAGTTTCAACTGTGAATTTTGGAGCTTCAACAAGACAAAGGTTTTTCCCCGAGGTCGGCTGTTAGCTTAGCTTCTCACCTTAGCTGCTTTTAAAAATGCAATTCTGGATGGTTAAAATGGATTTTAAAGAGAAAGGGAGGGGCTCAGTGAAGAACACTGAGTTACAAAAACATCATTTTATGATTGATAATCTGTGTTAATCTGTGGTTTGACGTCAGACTGAGTGAAGTCAGTTTGTTTCTCTTTAAACCGAAGGAGGAAGAACGTTTCCAGGTCCAGACTGTTGACATCGAGTCCAGGGTGAGCAGCAGCTCTTCATCTTTTAAACGCTGACCTGAAACTCGAGCTGGTCTTCTTATTCCAACAGCTGGCTGCCTGCTGACATCTGCTTTTGTGCAACAACAGAGTTCAACTCTGTTATTTTTATTAGTTTGAGGAGAAGCTCTGCTCAGCCTGTGGTACTTAAATAGCTGCAGCCGGCTCAGATGACAGCCTCCTGCCAAGTCTTCACGTAGTTCTCCTGTAATTTGAACAGTTTATAAACGAGTCAGAATAAACTCAGGACATTATAGAAGTTAAGTAGATTATAGTGATAATGACACATTTTAATGTTTAAACGTCTCATTTCTTTCAGCTTCGCAGAGACATGTCCTCCCCAGAAATCTCCTCCCTCTCCTGGGGCCTCATGAAGGTGAAGGGAAGCACCTCCTGCTACAAGGACTGTAAGGTCTGGCCCGGGGGGAGCCGGGCCTGGGACTGGACAGAGACCGGGACTAACGTGAGTAAACCAGAACCGGGGTACGGACGGAAGCATCCAGTAAACCCTGTTTGGTGCGTTTGTGACGGTGAACACCTCCCCTCTGCAGCATTACCCAGGAGTTCAACCTGAGGACCTGGAGGAGGTGCTGAAGAAAGGAGTAGACCTACTGGTCATTGGGCGAGGCATGAACGAGGCTCTGCAGGTACGACGCCAACAAAAAGAACCGTTTCTACAAATAATCATCACTTGATGAAAAAAACCCGCTGAGCTGCATGTTTGCTGAAATTTTTTGAAGCCTTAACTGTTAAAGTTAAAACGAGCTAAAACCAGGAAAAGCTAGATGCAGCAAAACAGTAGCTATAAGCTAAAATTAGCAAAACCGTAAATTAAAGCTTAAATTGGAGAAACAAGCTACAAGCAGCATAAGAAGACAAAAAAATAAATAAAGTTACAGTGACAGGGAGTTCAGAGAAAATATATTTGGAGGTCTGAAGGTAATTATTGAGATTATTTCAGTGTTTTGCAAGAATTGTTGCTTTTATTTCACTGTGGCCGCAAGTTTGAGTGTTTTGTGAATATTTGCCCCATTTCTTTTTTACTTTGTCGTCTCAAATAAAAAAGATTTTATGTAAAACTCAGAAAAATTAAAAACCTTAAAATATTGTGTACAAATGTACTGAAGTGCTAATTTAAGATCCATCATCTTTTACCTGCTTCTTCCATTTTGGGTCACGGGGGTCGCCGGTGCCCATGTCCAGCACTGTGTGAGGAGCGGGGGACACCCTGGACAGGTCTCCAGTCCATCACAGAGACAAATGAGACAAACAACCATTCACTCTCTCATCTAGAGACAATTCACAGTCACCATCAGTCTAACGTGCATGTTTTTGGTCTGTGGGAGGAAACTGGAGTACCCGGAGAAAACCCACGCTGCACGTAGAGAACATGCAAACTCCACCCAGGAAGACCCCTGGACTGGGATTTGAACCAGGGACCTGCTCGCTGAGAGGCAGCAGCTCTACCCGTTGTGCCACCGTGCTGCCCAATTTAAGATGCCACACCTGTAATTTACAGAAATCTTTTCATCTCCTGTGTGTGAGATCAGTTTCTGATGTAATGAGCTCTTGTTGTGACAGGGTTCAGTCAGTAAACAAAGTGAGCAGCGCTCCAAACGGGTTCAGGAGAAAGTTCTGGAGACGTTCAGATCAGAGTTGGGTTCTAACAGCGTTAGCATGCTAAGCTAAAGAGCAACATGCAGCTCCATTTTCAGGCACGAACAAAAACGTCCGAGTCCGAGCTAAACTTTATGTTTGCGTGGTTCAAACCCTGAGGACTCTGTACCCACAGTGAAGCACGGTGGTGGCAGTGTGTTATTGTGGGACAAATACTGCAGAGTACAGAAGAACTGGAACATTTTAGTTCAGGTTCGTCTTCATGGTGATGATCTGCAACCAGCACCAGGTTTAATGGTGTAAATGGTTTTAAATGTTCTGACCTGATGGATGAAGTGGGTCATCGCTCATCTGTGGGTCGTGTTCAGACGGAGCGGAGAACCGGATCAGGCTGAAGCTCTCTCTCCTGTCATCTTCAGGTTCCTTCTTCCACTCTGGACTTTGTGAAGCGGAAAGGCGTCGAGGTCCGGGTCCTTCAGACTGAGAAAGCCGTGGCTGAGTACAACAAACTGGCTGTCCAGGGCGCCAAAGTGGGCGGGGTTTTCCACTCCACCTGCTGATGCGGCTCCTTTGGATGAAAGTTGAACCTGATCCAGATGCAGGTTCAACCCAGACGTCCCTCTGTGCTGTAGAGAACTTTAGGAGAACCTGCAAGTCTGGGTTGGTGCAGATCCTCAACTTCCTCAGGATCTGGTTTCCTCTTCCTGCAGCGCCGCATCAGCGTTTAAAACGTGCACGGTTTGAAGGCTTGTTTTACTCAGGACAGCAGAATCTGACGCTTGTAGGTTTTATAAGGAGGTTGTTGATCTGAACCAGGATTTGATTAATGAAAGGTTCAAATGTTATTTTTAGATTAAATTAAAGACGACAAGCGTAAAGTTGCATCTGTGGGACAATTTTATAGGAAGATGTTTCTTCATCTAATGAGTTCCTGTTCAACTGTAAAGTACTAAAAAACTTTTTTTGTGCTTCACAAATAAAACAATTATTGTTTTGTCTGACAATGTTTTTAAAGTGCCGTCTCTGATTTAGAAGACCGTTAACGTCGGGCTGGTTTGGGCATGATGAAGACTTTAACAGGTTTGCTGAACGGAATCGTTCCCTCGACGGCGGCCTCTGCAGGCGGGAGGCTGTCGATGCTGTCGCTCCACCCCAGCCTGTTGGGAGGAGGAGAGGGGGAGGAGTAGGCCAGCAGGAGGCGCACCTCCACCTGTGACGGCTCTGAGAAACAAACAGACTTCATGTCAGACACTCACATTTCCACGTCTGAAGCCAACGTGTTTGTCAGACTGACCCGTCCACGCCGTGTGGGACAGGTACACCTGTGAGATGAGTCTGTGTCGGTCGGGCCCGGGCTTCCTGAAGTCTCCAGGTTTGGGGTGGATCACATGACTCTGACCATCCGGGTACAGAATCTGCAGCCAGACAGTAAAAAAATGAAGTGGGTTATTGGTAAGACCTGAATCACATCAATGGACTCGCATCGTCTTTTGTCCTCACAATGTTGTTATTTACAAGATACACAGTCAAATGTTTACAAAAAGTTTTTAAATGAAAAACTTTACTGCAAATGTTCCTTTATCATCATTTAGTTGTGAAGTTCAGTTCTCTGATTGCACTTAGAGGCAGGTGTGGCAGTAAACTGATCCTAGATCAGTTGTCCTACTGTCCCTCCTCTGGACATGTCCAAACCACTGCCCCTCCTCTGGACATGTCCAAACCACTGTCCCTCCTCTGGACATGTCCAAACCACTGTCCCTCCTCTGG
>JARVLU010001196.1:38411339-38422895 GCA_031762415.1 Simpsonichthys santanae | reverse complement strand
ATACATACATAAGAAATATAAGAACTGAAGTCAGAAGAAGTGTTTAATTAAAAAGTATGTATAAACATGAAGTTTGCCCATATTTGCAAAGTTTTATTTAGATTTTGTTTCTCCTCTAAATGTGTAGTTCTGAGTGCGTCTGATAATTCGAGGTTTGCAGATCTTTATCTTTTCCCTGTTCAGAATCTTTTGACCCATCTGGTTTATCTAAAAACCACCAGACCCACTTGAAGGCACCAAACCACAGAGAAGCTTGAAATAAAAATAAAAACACTTCTTGTGTTCAACATAATTTACATGAAGTTTATACACTTCAGTTTGACTAACGGAGTATTTTCTGGTGTTTTTTAATACATTTATGAATAGCTGTAGTTAACAATCTCAGGTTTTGCAGTTTATGAATCCAGAATAAAACCAAATAAACCAAAGCAGATTATAGGAGAGACATTTAAATAATATGATTAAATGAAGCATAAATTTAAGCACTTTTTGCTTCTAAACTCGAGTTTATTTCAGAAGATGAAGAACTTGACTTAATTTAAATAAACGCTTTTGAAAGTCTGAGAAATAGTTTGTCCTGGACCCCGAACACCTCGTTAACTTTAATTTGTAGTGATGTTTTGGACAAAGTTTAAGCATCTGCAAAATCTTATTTTAAGACACGGTTCCCAGTTTTTATATATAAAAAAGTTAATAACAGATTCACCCAAAACAAAGAATAAACACAAGCTGCAGCTTCATTTAAAGTTTAGATTCATGTCTTAAACTTACAGAAATGAAATGCTGTGATTTTATTACCACATGAGCAATAAAGTCTAAATTTTACTAAATTAGCTTGAGGGGGCACGGTGGCGCAGTGGTTTGAGCCGTCACCTCTCAGCTATAGAGTTGCAGGTTTGAACATGTGGACTTTAAATGTTCGCCCTGTCCGGTTTCCTCCTGCAGACCAAAAATCCTGCAGGTCTGGTTAATTAAATCTAATTTGTCTCTGGGTGAGAGGGTGAATGGTTGTCTCATTTGTCTCTCTGTGTCCCTGTGATGGACTGGAGACCTGTCCAGGTGTCCCCCGCCTCTCTCACAGTGACTGCTGGAGACGACACCAGCGGCCCGTGAGCAGAAAAGTAAAAGTAAAAATCATATTTAAGGATGCTGAAGATGTTTTCCTCCTGTGGCTCAGACTCAGCAGCTGTTAAAAGCCAAACTGGACCAGAAGATGCGTACCTGTCAGGAGGAGGGCGCACAGCAGCAGGACTCGGACCAGGTCTTGACTCTCCATCACGTCAGTGATTGTGCAGCAGCTCTCGGCTGGGTTCTGTAGAGACCTGCCTGTTTCCTGTGTCACCCTGAGCTCAGCTTCACGACGTGCTCTGAGAAACTGAGGAGCTCAACTCCTGCAGGCACAAGTCACATAAAAGCTTCTTTGCACTTCATGTTACACTCCATTTGTTATTTTTTATGCTTTTATGTTAATAAACTATTAATCACATTATTATCTTTTATCTTTGCATCCTCCTCTGATTTCATTATGATTAAATGAGCAGACTGAATCGAGAAGCAAATTAAAGTTTTTTCTTTTCTGTCTGAACTTGCCCAATTTTTTTTTTTTTTTTTTTTTTTGAGCCTCAAAATGTTATTAATCTGTGATGTTTTGCACTAAAATGCTTGTGGAACACATTCAATCCTTTTTATTGTTGTTAAAAAAATAATAAATCTGTCATTGTTGAGGTAATAATTCACATTTTTCTAACAACTTGCTCCAACTTGAAACAATAAAATAATTTGCTTCAGGTTTTGCCTCATGAAACAGAAAAACATTAATTCAACATTTATTTCTACATGTTAGTTTCATGAGGACTCATTTTCAAGAAAGACCTGTACAAAAAAAAAAAAAACATGTTTTTTGTTTCAGATATTCAATAAATCGTCATCTTTGTTGCATGTGCAGCTCACAGTGCATTGAAAGTTGAAATAAGTGATTTTTTTTTTTGCTTGTTGCCTCACACAAGTGTCACTTCTGGTCCAAAGGTGTGAAAAACAAACGTAAGCATCTTTTTCCCTCGGGGCGTTTCAGGAGGAAATGTAATTGTGACAGGTTGTGGTGAACATACTGTCTGCTGCCTGTCCACAGCAGCGCTGGCAGGAAACAGTGGACAAATGAGCTGACGTGAGCCGTGACCTTTTTTCAGGTGTGACAGCTCAGCTGAAGTTCAAGACCGAGAGCAGTGCGAGTGAAAGCAGGTGTGAGTCGGCATGAAGGTTCACTTCAACACGCCGGAGCCGCAGCAGCTTTGCTCCACTGACACCTTCATCTGACCGACGTTTGCATGTTGGCAGTTTGAATCCCATCAGGAGGCGGTGAAGTTAAACAACCAGGCCACGATTTCAAAGTTGACCCAACGCTCACTTAACGATTGTTTTTACGCCGGACGACCTTCATGACTCAACCACAGACACCGAGCTGCCACAGCCTCTGTGTGGAGCAGAGAGCTGATATATAGGGCGCCCGGGGGGGTGCAGATGGTGGGGGTTAAGGGCCTTGCTCAAGAGCCCCGAGTGGGGCAAATGAGGGTGGAGGCAGCTGTTGTTGTTTCATCTTTCCCACCAACATTTTGATGTTGTCAGTCATGGTAATTGAACCAACAACCTTCCGATCACAGGTTTATCACCCAGGGCTACAGGGGGATCTGTACCCTGAAGCCCCGCGATAAGTGAAAAACCACTAAGTAGGAACTGTAGTACAAGTAGTAGGGGAGTGGTGGTGCAGAGGTTAGAGAAGGTGAGCTTGTGATCGGAAGATCGCCAGTTCAAGCCCCGGTACCGACATCAAATGAAATGAAGCTGATTTGATGGTTGCTCCAAACGAGCTGGACGACGGTGGTATTACGGCAAGCAGATTGTGTCATTAATAGCCACTTTTACCTCTTACATGACACAATGGCATGCCATACATCTCTAGTGCCGTCTAGTGGCTGAAAATGGTAGAGGTCAATATTTTCAGTCAGAATGAATGAAAACGGTCATAGCGCAGCCAAAAATTGGTTTATAAATATGTGAGGAAATAATAATAATAATGTTGTAGGGCATGTACATTATGTAAAAAACTGTGACATACAGACTGAAAAATACGGTACTCCTGATCCGTTTGTGAGTTGGTTGTTTCCCTGACGTCCACCTGGTGTGACGCGCTGCCCGGTCCAAGTGGCTGACATTCGATTAAGCTGCTACAACAGAATAAAGCAGATAAAGTCCAGATAATTATTTTTAGGGGGTTTGTGAAAGTTTTCAACTTTTTAATCTGATGACCTCGGTGACCAAAGCAACAAGATGTAAACAATCTTAACATTCACTAAGATTTACTTTTAGATTTGGAGTAATTTATGATTATATAACTTTGCTCTTCAGTTTCTTTTTTTTCTTTTTCTTCCATGAACTAGTTTTTTTTTTCAGATAGTCAAAACTGAATTTGAACTCGCTTCCATCTACTGCAGGTTAGACACTGACTGCTCAGAAGTGTACTCAGTTTATAGAAAAGCTGAATTATCCCTAAAAATTCATGTTGTGTGGGCTCGCCTCCGCTCTGTCCTCAGAACAGGAAGGAGGACGTCCCATCAGAGACGTGAGACTCTGATGGACACCAGATTTATGTGGCCCACGGGCTTTTTGTGTGTGTGTGAAACTGCACTTGTTTTTTTTTTTTTTTTTTGCACTCTCATCAAACAGGATGTGGGTTGATGCTCCGCTTCAGCCAGGATGCTCAACTTTTGCACCCACCAGTGTAATGTTGTGCCCATCGCTGTGTGTGTGTGTGTGTGTGTGTGTGTGTGTTGTCCTCTGGGCCTGAAATCCCCTGAAAGCTGTGAAACTGTTCACAGCCAGCAGAAGAACCTGCGTGACGTCAGTAGAAACTCTCACCGGGACAAGTTTTACGCAGAACGAGTAAAGATGACGCTCAGAAAACACAGAACATCAACGCCATCTTTTTTATAAACTCCTGACTTTAAAACTTTAAAACGTCAGAAAGAAGACGCAGCTCGTTCTGAGTTTTACAGATTTATAAAGTGCAGCTTTTATTTGTGAACCACTTCCTGTTCGTTTCCTGATGGGTCCCGTCACCACCAGGTGAAGGTGAGTTTGTAGAAGAAGTCGTAGCTCTTGGACAGGAAGCTCCTCTCGGCGACGTGAGGCTCCACGCTCACCCGGTAGCCCCGACTCTCGATGTCCATCTTCACGCAGTCCAGCAGGTCTTTGACCGACGGCGCGGCCTTCCACGGACCGAACGTCACCACCGACTCCTTGTCCGCCTCCAGGCGGTTGATGGCGTTGTCGTGGCAACCCAAGTCCTCTTCGGTCCGTAGCACAGAGACCAGGACGGTGGAGCGGCGTGCGGCGATGGCCTCGGCTCGGGCGATACGAATCAGAACCTGAGCGATGAAAGAGACATTTCTGAGACCGTCCAGTCAGAACAAATAAAAACTTTTTGAAATAATCAATGGGACAGATTATTAAATTTTTTAAATAAAATTATTTTAATATTCATGAAGGGTTTTAAAATATTTATCTAAATCTGAGTCCACGGTTCTCAACTGGAAATGTGAGGCGTGGCCCCTCTGGGTTGGGAGGGGGAGTCTTTGCCTCAGGGGGAGGAGCTTAATCTGAACTTCTTGTTCCCAAGTGACGGTGGGATGGAGCGGTGCCTCATCCTCAGTAATGAGGGTGTTGCTTCGGTCAGTCGTAGTGAAGAAAGAGTCGAGATGAAAGGTAAAGCTCTGGATTTACTGGTCTGTCTACGCTCAAACCTTCAGCTGAGGTCCAGATGTTTGGATTAGGACCACAAGAACCAGATCCTGGATCCAAGCAGCTGAAATGAGCTTCTCAGTGTGAGGAGCTCCATCACCCAGGGGGAGCTGAGGAGGTTCATCTGATTAGGACATCTCCCTTTGGAGGTTTTCTGGACCGCTAAGAAAGACCTCGGGTCAGACCCAGAACTCTGGAAGGATTATAGATCCTCTCTGGTCTGGGAACACTGGTCTCCCACTACTTTCACAAGCAGCGCATTATGGCTTGCCTTAATGCTCCACTTGATCTATAAATAAAACTTTATTAGAATTTGCTTTGGGTTTGTTTAAGATGTAATGGACACGGGGATGAAAAGACAAAGAAGAAAAAGCTAAAAAAGTGAGAGAAGGGGTAAAAGAGAAAGAAGGCAATAGGAGTAGAGGAGAGAGCGAGGTATAAAGAGAACACACAACAACATCATTGACGTCTGCCTCTAGACCTGTGGAGGGAAAAAAGTCAAAACCCGAGTGAAGTTGGTTTTAGGTTGGACATTGGATGGCCTCTGCAGATTCGGTCACAGTTGAATAGCGCGCGCACGCTCTGCTCAAGAGTCCTCGATTACCGGTACAACTTTTACAGCTGGGCTATATTTGTGCCATTGTGTATGACCCTGTTTAAAGGAGAATAACGTACAAAAAAGCAACATTTCATCTACCGTATATTCCACCGTACACATCGCACTGCCTTATAAGTCCCATCAGACCAAATATGTCTATAAAAGTGGAACAATCCATAAATATGTCGCTTCACTGTATACGTCCCATCTACTATGCGTCACCGCTGATCACCCGGAAATGTGGACTGGTGTTGTGCCAAAAAACGATTAGATTTTTTTTCTGTCAAATGGTGGCCAAGTGTGCACAGGAGGACTTTAACAAGAATTTAACAAGATTAACACTTAAAAACAATTTCTGTATTTGTTTGCTTGAGATTATAGTAAAGGTGTGTCTCAGTTTAACTTTCCCTTAATAAATGCACTTTGACGGTCAAATCAGCTGCATTTCAAAAGCCGATTCACGGAAGCGGGAGCACGCAGAGGGGTCGATGTGCATTTCTTCGAAATTTAACAAGATAACCACCTAAAAAAATATATTTTTTGCTTGAAGTTATAGCAAAGGTGTGTCTCAGTTGATCTTTTACTTAATAAAAGGACTTTAACGGTCAAATTAGCTGCATTTCTCTGGGGCGGTGCAGCAAAATGAAGCTGATTTGACAGTTGCTCCAGGCGAGCTGGATGAAGGTGTCAGGCTATGGCAAGCAGATTGTCATTAATAGCCACTTTTACCTATTACATGAAAAAAAGACATGCCATACTAATCGAGTGCCATCTAGCGGCTGAAAATGGTAGTGTTCAATATTTCAGTCAGAATGAATGAAAACGGTCATAACTCAGCCAAAAATTGGTTTTTAAATTTGGGGGGAAATCCATAAATACAGTTTGTTGCTTCAGTGTATAAGTTACAGGGCACGTAAACCTGCGACTTATAGGGCGAAAAATACGGTACATTTGTTTTCTTTGATTCCACACATTTATAGCTTATTTCTCACTAAGTTTGTGGAAATTCGTCTGTAGGGTTTTAAAGACATTCCAACTTTAACACACAGCATGTGGTGAGGTGAGTTGTTGTAGGTAAACAGGAAAACCCGGAGTGGATTTTTAGTGGTTTGAGTATTAATCAAGTGGAATTGGATTTGTTCACAAAGAAATAGAGGCAGCACTGGGTGAACAAATATTTCATGGTAAATGTGAGGGGGTCTAAATGAATATTTTTCAAATGAGAGGGGGACATATAATTCTTGCGACACCTATGCCAACTCGGATAGATGCGTTTGTTCTGAGATGACTGGAATGGTTTGTTGCAGAAATTCTCTGGGTGCTGCGTGCTTTTCATGCAGTTTTCTGTCAGTTTTGAGAACGGATGACGTTTTGCTGTGGAGGTCCACAGGTTTGAGGGCTCTTATTTCCAGACCTGGATCTGAGTTCTACAGAAGAGGAGCACCATGCGGTCCCTGGTCAGTTCCTCCTACGGGTCTTCAGCCGTGCAGAGGCAGATCCAGAGGTTCCTTCTAAAGATCTGACAAAGCCTGAAGTTTCAACAGGGAAGTAAAACTAAAGTAATAAAGTTTGCCAGCTGCTGATGTTCGATGGTTCAGTGGGTCTTCAAATCGTCTTTGCTTGTGAAATGTTCAGGTTCGATTGGTGGATTCAAACCGTTTTAAATTAAACAAGCAGCTCTCTGATGTTCTCCGTCTCCGAGGGGTTTAAATAGTGAATGTTTGTAGTTTTGCGGATGAATGTTTTTCTGGACTGGGACTGAACAGAGAATGAAGTAAACCTAAATGTTTTTGGTAAAATATATTCAAGTGGAGGAGTTACACAGTGGAGAAGAACAGTTTGGTTTTTGTCCAAGGCGACGCAGAGTGACAGATCCAGTTGAGAGGAGAGAGCAATTTTATCCACCACCAGGAGCAACAATGGTGGAGTCAGGGGGTGGCCAATGGTGGCCTTGGCCCCCCATAGATTAATCTTCAGCCAACTCTAGGGCAACAGTCATTTGAGGACACTACATTTTTAAGAAATCTAAAAACTGGAAAGCAGTTTCTTTCTAACAATGGGCTGGTTTGCACATACTGTATATTTGTAGCGGCAGCCATCTTGGATTTTGATGTGACAACGCGATCTTCAGTGGTGACCTTACTTGCACCTAGATGCCACCACACACCAAGATGGAAGGTAGGGACAAGGCAAGGGAGGGGATTTTCAGTTCCCCTCGGCGCTCCACGATGGGGGAGGACCAGGCTACAAACAGGGCAGCCAGTGTGTAACCCCCCCCACCCCACCCATTTGAAAAGCTCACCTCAATGTTTTCTTTGTAGTGTGGGACTCTGGAGAGGAACTGCTGCCGTCCCACCAGCTCCCCAAACAGCTGAGGCGCCTCCTCCAGACGTTTGATCAGAGGTTTGATGTTGTAGTGGACCGCCTCCTTGTAAACCTGCACACGCACGCACGCACACAGGACGTTAATCCGGGATTAAGACCCGTCACGCACCTGTCCGAGGGAGCCCCCACCTCCTGGACATTCTCCGTGGGCAGCTTCTCCGACCTCAGGAACTCCAGGACCGACCCAAAGTGTGACCCGTCGCGGTCGATGAAGAAGCGTCCCTGTGGATCAGTGCGCAGTCTGGGCTGTCCGCTGAACAGCTCCGCCAGCTTGGAGTCGGGGGGCCTCCTGAGCGTGCTCAGTGTGGTGCTGAACAGGTGACCCCCCACATTTAACTGGACCACAGCAGAGGGCTGAGGAGGAACACGGTTTCACCAGGTCACAAACAGTCGACGCCGACTGGCTGGTTTTTAACTTCCTACGTCATTAATCATTAATACTTTTAATAATTAATAACAGGATCTAATCAGGGGCCTCCAGTCCTGGTCCTGGAGGGCCACCAGCCTGCAGGTTTCAGACCACACCTGTCTGACATCAGCTGGTCTGCAGAACATGGAGTCAGCCTTTGAGCCAGGTGTGATGGAGCAGGGAACCAGGCCAAACATGTCCAGGACCAGGACCAGGACCAGGACCAGACCGAATAAACAGATTGTTGTATGAATCCCTGCTTGACAGACCCTGAACTGAGTTATTGTTTTTATTTTAAATTGATAAATGCTCTGATAATCCAAGTTATAAAAGAGAAACCAGAGAAGCTGCAGCGGCACTGACAGTAAAATCATTTAATTTGGATTAGATGTTCCTTCCCAGCAGCCAGAAGTTTGTGTGTAATCTTCTAATCTGTCATGTAACAGATTATTGACTATATTAAATGTGACTTTTTTAAAGCTGCATTTATAATTGTTTTAATTAATTTAGCACAGTTTATTCTAATCAGTTTTCAGACAGAAGCAAAAACAAACTACAGTTAATAAATTATAATCCAATGTGAAAAAGTACTTTATTGCCACAAGTGTTGATTTATATTGTTATTTATATTAAGCACGTGTCACTAAGAGCTGGAACAAAACAAACTGGTTTGAAAAATCTAAAAAGTTTAAAACAAACTGGTTTAATCTGAAACTTTAAATCCTTCAGTTTGAGCAACAAAAACCAGCATCTTGAAACACCCAAAGGTTAAAATAACCGGAAGCAACAGAACGAGCTGTGCACCTGTTCCCGCCACTCCTCAGGTGAAACCTTCACATCTTTAAAGTTTTCTTACTGAAGCTGCGGCAGAAGACGGTTTCTCCGAGGTTCTGGAGCCTGGTAGACTCATCGTGGTCTCGACGGGTCCAGGTGAGAGAAGAGCCCGACAGGTAGGAGCCGATGGGCGTGGCCTAAACCGGACCTGACCGTCTCCAAGAAGATGCCTCACTCCGCAGCTTTTTCCTTCAATAAATCATCAGCGCATGCGCACATGAAACATTTAAACTGGACTAATTGTATAATGAAAAATAAAAGCTCAAGTTGATTTGAAGTAGTTTTGATATTTGTAACATCTGGACCGCTCCTCTCGGGTCACGTCATCCTGCACTCAGCAGCTGTTTCATAAAGTTTAACTGAGAAGAAACTTTTCCACAACACATCTTGCACCAAGACATGTCGTGTCATTTATGACACGTAGGAGCAGATTAACATTTAATCTCAGTCCGAGGTGAACATGTTGGATTAAAACGCTACAGGAGGGATTTAGATCAGAGCTGCTGGTCTTTGTTTCTGATGATTCAGCTTATTGTTTTATAGTGTATATTTAGTTGTTTATCTTAGTTCATATCTTTGTTCTTATTACTTTTTTCTTACATTTTATTGTTGGATGCAACTGGGACACTGGGTACATAATTTCATTCCACCACATGTACCAGAATGATAAATAAATGCAGACTCTGCTGCTGCTTCCTTTCAGTAAAAATCTAGTTTTATTTGGATTTTTTTTGACTGAGGATTAAATAAACCACACATTTGGTGTATTTTCCAGATTTTATTGTTTTGTACACAAAAATCACGAGCTCTTCAGTCCGTCCAGGAGAACAGCGGAGAACCTGCAGGACAGAAAGATGGAGTTAAACTCGGTGAAGAATTCTTGTGAACAGTTCGGTTTGTGTCTTGGAGCCGAGACCCTTCTCAGACAAATGCCTCGATGTCTTCAACTGAAAAGGCCTCGCTGGTCTGAAGAACCGGAGCAGAACCACAGAACGTGGGTCTGAACCGGTGAACCACCAGGACCAGACTGAGGCCTGTTCCGACTCGTCATCGTCTCATCACTGAAGGGACACGACCGACCACCAGAAACTGAACTTTAATAAATTAAAGTTTTTAATGGTTCCTGGATCAAACAGAACTGGTTCCCACTCTGAGTGTAACATTCTGAGCCAGATGTGGGCCCCTCAGGTCTTACCCTTCTAAGCGGTGGGTACAGGTGCTCCCTGGGGCATGGCGGGCACATCTGGCTTGGCCCCCTTCTGCTCAGATATGGGGGTGGTGGGCAGGGGCTCATCCTTTGGCTCCACGATGCTGACGTGGTCAGGCAGGGGCTTCTTGGGGCCAATCTTACCGGTGGGGTCCCAGGGCAGCATGATCTTCACCTTGATGCCCAGCACACCTGAGAACGAGCCGACAGGTGAGCGTCACGGACGGGACGGTGTCGCAGCGTGTCGCGGCGAGCGGTACTCACCCTGCCTCAGCAGGACGTGGCGGACGGCTGTGTCGACGTAGTAGTTGACGGGGTCTCCGCTGTGGATCATCAGGCCGTCCACGAACTTCATGGACTTGGCCCTCTGACCCCTCAGCTTGCCGGAAACCACGACCTCGCAGCCCTTGGCGCCACTCTCCATGATGAACCTCAGAACGCCGTAGCAGGCCCTGAGAGAGGAGCAGACGTGATCAGATGACGATTCATCGGCAGCTTCTATTCAGCCCCTTCACAGATGATTGATTATAACTGATCAGCTACTAATCATGCTGCTGCTGCTGCTGGGTAGTGGGGGCTGCTTACATGAAGTCTGAGGAGAAGGTGACTCCTCACTACAGACTGGGGGTGAGTCCACGGGAGACTGGTACCCTCTCAGCCTCCTAAATCTATAGATTCCTGTTCTGGTATCCAGCAGAAACCAACAAATCAACACCTGTCAACATCTGGCAGTATGGCCCCCCACTGGTAGAAGCAACGGAAAATCTCAACACGATGAAACAAACACCCTCAACGTCAAATGGCAAGATCTTCAGACCTCCCTCCAGTCCCAGAAGAGATTTAAATCGGACGACTCGTCGTTAGAGCCATGAAGGAACGTGTCATTTGGGTTTTTTTCTGGGAACCAGAACATGGTGGCAGAGGAAGAGAACCAGCAACATCCACAGTCAACAGACTGACTGGATACAGGACCCTGTGTCCCTGAAATGAAACAGGACATGACTAGGCCTGTCACAACAACACATTTTGCTGGGCGATTAATTGTCTCAGAAATTATTGCGATAAACAATAATTTTGTTAGAAATTTGACAATAATTTGTAATTATTGTCAAATTTAACAAGAAATGTTGGTTACCAGGTCATTTGTTTTGGGTGTAGTACCTTTTTTGACCAATGGATGGCAGTATAAGACTGTTTGAACTGAAGGATGGATAGTGAGGGAGCGAGCAGTACGCCTTTAAGAAAAATGGGAGGGAGGCCCCTTGACGTCATATGGGCTGTCTCTCTTTGGTTCTCAAAATGGCGGACGTTCGGTGATTTGAGCTCTTT
>JARVLU010001196.1:38347960-38365838 GCA_031762415.1 Simpsonichthys santanae | reverse complement strand
AATGATAACACCCAAAAACTTCACCTCACTCACTCTACAAATCTCAACACCCTCAATTTTAAATGGAACATCAACAGATTTCTTTTTATTACGGAATATCATGTAATTACAGTAGTTTTATCTAAATTTAATGATAATTTATTAAGTTTAAACCAAGTTTGTAGTTTTACAAATTCTGTCTTCATCAACTCCAACATCCGTTCTATATCTTTATCCAAACAAAATAAAAGTGGTATCATCTGCAAATAGGACACATTTAAGGAGTCCTGACACATTTACCAAGTCATTTGTGACAGAGCTCTTTGTTTATGGCCATACCCCACTGAACACGTCCAGTCTCGTCTGATCTCGGACGCTAAGCAGGGTCGGACCTGGTCAGTACTTGGAGGGGAGACCAGCCGAGGAGTACCAGGTGCTGCTCTCACAAACCTCTATGGGGTGCGTTGTTCAAGCCAGCAGCCATTGTCAATAGGGGCTAACACCACTAAAGGTCAGATCTTAGAATCGCCCCTGACTCTAACGTTAGCAGCACTAATAAAATGTTATTTGTGAATATAAAAGCTGTGCATGCACTGACTGGAAGAGGTGCACAGTCATTTCTGAGCAGGCTGCTTTACTTGAAATTTTGGCACTTCTGGTGAACTCATTGAAACTAAACCAAAACTATCTCATCACACTGTAGATAAACCAAAAGCACTTCTGGATCCTTCTAATATCCCCGTACAGGCGCTCGTTTGACGCTTTTGGACTTGTAAAAAAAACAAAAAACAGATAATGACCCTCTACCGTCTGATTTTCAAACATGAAAATAGGAGCACTTCAGAAAAACACAATAAAAATAATTTCTAAGATAATCTAAAATGATTCCTTTTTATAAATACAACAAGAAAATAACGGTAAAAGGATTGAAAAAATAAAAAAAATAAACCATGATGGTGTTTTGGCACGACAGAGGAGCGCTGATGAAAATCATTTTAGGTTTAAAGTGGATTTATTTTCTATCTTGGTCTATTTGAGACAACTAGAGAGAAAAAATTCAGTGTTGTGCAAGTGTTAGATATTATCCGGGTTAATCAAGTGATCAATCAGTGACGCCCCAAACAGGCAGAAACAGTTTCATTGAGCTGAGATGTTCAGATATTACAAAGGTAAATCTGCTCTGGATCTTCTTGGGTGGTGCGTTAATATGGGATTACCTACAGATGCTAATTTGATTTGTCCGACCCACCAGAGAGGCTTAGCCATGACCTGTGGACCTGTGAGTTTTCTAGTCGGCTGATCGGGGCGAGAACCTTCGCTTGACCCTCCTCAGCCTCAACGCTAATGTCACCAACTGAGGGAGGGGGTCCTAATCGAACTGCACCTCTGCAGCAGGAGCTCCGGGACAGCAGCCTCTCTGCATCTCATCACGTCCAGTTGGTTGTTCGGTCCCATTTTTACTGCTGCCTTTAAAAAGAGTTGTCTCGGCTTTTTATCATCGGTTTGTCGGTTCTGGTTGACGTTTGTCCACCATAATCTCTAAACTGTTGCCCTCAGGTTACTGGATGGGCTAAATCTGACACGGCGTCGCAAAGAGGTTATGCGTGAATCCATCCGAGACAAATAAAACGAGTTCACAATAACTCCTATCACTGCATATTAAAGCTGTTTGTCCAAAAGACAAGAAGTGTTGAACAGCTAAAGGTAAAGACAAGCAGAATACTAGCTAAAAGACAAAAGTAGCAAACGCTAACAAAAAGCTAAAAGTAGCTAAATGTCAGGTAAAACTATGAAAACACTAGCTAAAAGTTTTAAAAGGCTAGGTAAAATGATAATCTCAATGAACCTAAAGATGGGTGGAATTTGAAAAATAGTAGCTCGACGTTAAATTAACAAAAGCTCAAAGAAGCAAAAGGCCTGATAAAAGCCAAACGTATCAAAAGGACAGCTAAAAGCTAAACGTGGCAAAGAAGACAAATGCAGATAAAGTTGCTGAAGCGTATTTTAAAGGGAATAATTTATTGACAGAATCAATGAGATTTTAATGTAACTCTTTGGCGTAATTGTAAGATTTACCACATGAGCAGAATATTCTGCATCAAGTACAAAAACGACACAGCACCCACCTCCTGAATGAGCTGAAGCTTTTGACACGTGATCGGCTAAAGTAGCACAACGTCTGCAGAAGTATGGCCTGCAACAACCAAACAGGAAAAAAAGGGGGAAACTGTGGGAATGCTGAACGTTTCAGCTGATGGTGAAAACATTAATTAAAGCGTGTGTGCACGTTCGGTGGATAATCCCATGCCAAGACTGAAAGCATGTAGACGGTAAAACGGGATTTCCTGGTCAGGCTTCAAAGCCTCAGGAGAGCGTGCGATGCTTTACATGGAAGTGCTGCAATCAGAGCGCTGCAGCTCAATTAGCTACTGTTGTGTGTGGGTGTGTGTGGGGGGGGGGGGCGGGGGTAGAGCGAGCTGAGGTCCAAATCCGCTCCTGCAGGCCCAGCTGGGGGATTAAGAATGGTTCCTGTCCTGTGGCTGACCTCTTCAAAGCCTGTACAGATGTCCTGATCCCCCTCCTCAGCCCCCGCCCACTGCTGACACTCAGAGGCCTCCACTCCTCGACCTCCGGGTCAAAACAAAACAGGCGACGTTACTTATCACAGGAGCGCTCGACCACTTCAGACTTGATGCGTCTGATAGCTCACCCCCACCGCTGGACGTCTTTTCTTTCCCCTCTGGTTCTGAATGGACGCCCCGCCGGTGTCAGCTGTCCTTGGACATCAAACATGTTCAGATTTCTGTGACCTCAAGATGAAAACGAGTCTGTCAGTTCCAATTCTCTGCTGCCCCGTGGCTGCAAACATAAAACCAAGGTCAAAAGGCAGCGCTGGAGAAGCGACGCAATTCTGAAGGACGTGTTTTAGTCAAAAGAGGAAATAAACACTTTATATGTAGATTACCTGCTGGCCCTGGGAAATTGGTGGAGGTTTTTTTAAGGTTATGACCTTTCTTGGGGGCTTTACCAAAACTGATGACCACCCAATTTGGGCTTCAGTTAAGTCTGAGAGAGACGTGATGAACAACGGATGGATTAAACCTCTCCGGAGGTGCTCCTTCCAAGATTACGTCCAATCAGTTCAGAACGTTATCTGAGATCAAACCCAAATATGATTCAGATGATCTCATAATTATTTTATGTTTTTGCTTTCTTTTGTTGATTTGGAGTAAAAAAAAAAAAAAAACTTTAATAAAACGAAAAGCATCGCAGCTCAAACTGTAGACGTCCACAGTTACACTCCTTGAGTTAGGTTTGACGTGCTGGAGCCAGAAACAGGAAGTTCTCACTGAGGGGTTCCTGTGCCTGTTGAAGTTTTGAAAAGATTAAAAATAAAAACTCTGACAAACTCTGAAACATCTCAACCGTCACTTCCACATTTTTTAAATAGAGTTTTCCACTAATTTTCAATGTAAACAGCTCTGCTATGGAAGTGGTCTCCAGCTACAAGTACAGTACTTGGGTGTGCACCTGAACAACAACCTCAGCTGGAGCAACAACACCACCAGCCTGATCCAGAAAGCTCATCAGAGACTCTACTTCCTCAGGCAGCTGAGACGAGCTGGTCTGAGAAGCTCAGTCCTCCCCTCCTGTCATTCCCCAATCTGTTACAGAAGCACAATCCATAGTGTACTTCCAGGTCGCACAGATCACCATTGTGTATTAATAAAAACTGTAATTTACTTAGAAATGTATGTGCTCTATCTTCACCAATCTTCATGTATCTAAGTTACGCCACATGTATTTCTGTTACAAATCATTGGTTAAGATGATGCAACACGTTAGGCCTGACCCCCAGTCTGGGCTGAATGAGAAAAACCCTGCAAGATACAGAATGAATTATTTCCATAGTACCCTGATGCATGCTCAATAATCCAGGTAGAAAAATCTAAAAAAGCTAAGTCTGGTCCTCTGGACCTGGTCCTTTGTTTATTTATTTATTTATTTTAATGTCCAGAGGACCAGACTTAGCTTTTTTTTTAGATAATTCCATGGTGAAACGGTGCCGCTCAGCAGTGAAGCTGCATGTCACTTTAACCATGACGTAAATATGTCAATGATTCTGATGGAAGTACGAGTGGCGTAAATAAGCAACGTGAAAATCAGCGGCGATAGAGCACATGCTTTTCTAAGTAAATCAAGATGATTCTTATACATAAACAAAATTATACTAGTACATTTTCCTTAATCTAGCATATTCAACGGTGAACCGTGCAACCCGGAAGTATTCCTCTTAGTGTCCAGAGGCATTGAATGTCCAGAGGACCAGACTTAGCTTTTTTAGAAATATTTGTCTTGTTTGTCTCTATGTGTCCCTGTGATAGACTGGAGACCTGTCCAGGTGTCTCCCACCTCTGGACCGTGACCACTGGCTGTGGGCACCAGTGACCCCAGCGGCCCGAAAAGGAAGAAGTGGGTAAAAATAATGGATGTATGAATGATGAATGAATAAATGGATGAATAAATGGATGATGGATGAATAAATGGATGGATGGATGGATGAAAGTTTTCAAAGTAAGAGTAGATTTCTTTCTGTTGGGGGCAGGTCCATATTAAACTCCATGCAAAGCCCAACGAGCGACAGTTTCTCTCTGGAGATGACCACCACATCACAGCTGAAGTTGAGTTTGACAAAAACCAGAACTTGTGGCAGAGCAGAGACATTACGTCATGAACGAGTAGCTGCTCATTGAATCAGTGCAGATGTTGAACTGCTTTGGTCGAGGACGGCGGTTATTCCAAACGCCCAGGAGAAAGGACGGGAACAAACACGATGGAGTCTAAGGGTGCGTTCACACCAGCCCTGTTTAGTCCACTTTAACTGAGCTCTGGTCCATTTGCCTAGAAAGTCCCGTTCATTTGGGGAGGTGCAAATGTGCAATCGAACTTTGATATGGACCCAAAAAAGTGAACTCTGGTCCACCTAAAAACCTAAGTCTCTGTCCGGTTGAAGTGAACCCTGGTGCCGTTTGAATGCAAGTGGACCAAAGACCGCTCCAAAAGCAGGAAGTGGACTACAAACAAATGTGCAGGTCACACCTCATACGGAGCCGTCAGCCGCCTTGTGTGAAAAACAACATTCTCCATGGTCTTCTGCCTCATCTTCTGCTCATGATGAGTCTCTTGTTGAAAAATGACTAAACACAAATCCTAAAACCGCTAAAAAAATGACGCTACTCCGTTTTTATTTCCAGAAGAAGAAGAAGAAGAAGAAGAAGAAGAAGAAGAAGAAGAAGAAGAAGGAGGAAGTCTTCTTCAGAGGTTTTTGTGTTGTTTAGTTCTTGGTGCAGCGCCACCACAGGCGAGGGGGGGAACAGGTCGACTGACTCAGCGCAGTGTGAATGTGAACCGCACCAGCTGACAACGTAAACAAATGTTCTGAATATTGGTCCCCAATCGAACCGAGTCCATCAGACTACCAGGAGTGTCAACGACCTAAATGTGGCTCGTTAGAGGCTGAGGCTCCGTCTGAAGCTCTGGCCCTGGTTAGAGCCTCAGACGGAGGCCGAGGCTCTGGGGCTAAAGTTGGAGCAGTTACCAGCAGCTGAAGGCCAAAGTTCAGCTGATGTCTTTTTGTTCAGCATGCTGAGGAGCTCGCACCATCACTCTCCTCACTCTCCTTCCTTCTTATGCACTTTTTAGATGATTCTCAATTTCTGACACGAGCACCATTGTTCCTGTTGCCAACTACAACACGTGCACAGTTTACAGTGATAAAGGCTGAAAACAGCTATATGCCCTCCAAACAATCGTTGGATGTCAGCTAAAGCTTGATCACGTATCTCAGATGGCGTTGCGGCCGGGTCACTTTGACCATGAACAGCAGCGCGCACGTGTCGCAGGTCTCCAAGTAAACATCCTCGTGCACTCCAAACGCTGCACCCAACAGTCAGTTACTGCGTTTTTATGTAAGACCAGTTTCAGTTGCTGCGTCACTCAGGAGGCCAGACCGCAGCATCTGAGGGGGGTGAGGAACCCGGGGGGGGGGGGGGGGACTGAACCATCGTCCCAATCGATCGGGACGAGAACAAGAACCGTGAAGGTGGAAGTGGTGGTCGTGGTGAGGGAGCCAAACGTGAAGAGGAAGGTTGTAAGAAAGGAAAGAGGCAGAAACAAAAGAAAAGTCTGTTACAAAACTGAACAGCCGCAGGGAGGAAACCACACTGGATTACAGTTTTAACACACCACACACGCACGCACGCACGCACACACACACTCAACAATGATGAAGCGTATCAGTGGAGATAAGACGTATCGTGTCTTTCAGTTTGTCTTTAAACCGTCGGTCCTTGAAGCCGTAAACATCCGAGCGCCTCGTGTCGACCTGGAGCTTTTGTTTACGTGGCTCATCGTGCAAACTGGCTCAAGCTCCTGTCGTTTAAAATAATTTAAACTGTCACAATAATATGAGCTGGTCTTTGCACGACCCCAAACTCACAATGTGCACGAGTGAAAGTGCGAAATCTGCTTTTCCCACTGAAATCTTCTGCCGAGTCTCATCGGACACGATGAGGTTGTGCTCCTCGGGTTTCACGGGCCGGCGTGTTCTAGATGTTTCTCTGCTTCCATACACCTGTTCCACATGAATGGATCACATCAGCAGCTGTCATCGCCCTCAGACGAACACGCTGCTCTCAAACTAAACAAACACAGAGCGTGATGGAAGTTACTGATCGTAGCACGGATCTTAAAACGTAGAAGTTGTGTTTGCAGATATTAGAAACAAACAAACAAACAAACAAACACTGTTAACACGAACACAGCTTTGTTCTTCTGATCTGCATCTTTAAAGTCTTTGTTCTTGTTTCCTCCTGCAGAAGATGGCGTTGGGTTGAGGGTTGTAAACCTCAAAGTGACAGCAGGCCTTTGAGCCCTTTCAACAAGTTGCTGGTTCTGCAATAAACAACCGGGGAGACAAACCTGAAGGCGTCGCCTCTTTTACTGATGAACTTATGGGAAACGTCCCATTGAACTGAGCAAACGTCTCATAAATGTTGTGAAGATCAAACTGCTGCGTCCTCGTGAATTAACGGAGGTCTTAATAGTTGGCGTCAGGTGAGTCAGGAACAGGTGTGACAGACACTGAGCTAGGAGTGGTAGTAGCTGAGAGTCATTCCTGACAGATGGATCACACAGAATCTTTAATTGTGGATCAATATAGTTTATTATTGATGCAGTTTGTGGTGAAATCTTTGGTTTGTTCCAGAAAAAAACAAAACAAAACTGTTTTATTATTTTAAACCTGATCAAAAATAAAAACAGAACTTAAAGTCAAAAACACTCATTGTACTGATGTAATTTATTTTAACATTTTTTTTGTGATTGCTGAGTCAGCATTTAAAAACTTTTACTACTTTTAGCTTTTTAATAAATTATTTTAACTATAAGCCAATGTTTTGCTACTTTAGGCTTTAAGCTCGTGTTTGCTCATTAACTTGCATTTAGCTACTTTTAGCAGGTGCATTGCTAGTTTTAACTTTGAGCTAATCTGCAGCTGTTATTAATTTGCATTTTGCTTTCTTTAGCTGGTGCTTTGCTAGTTTTAGCTTTAAGCAAATCTTTGGTTGTTAACTTGTTTTTGCTACTTTTAGCTGGTGCTTTGCTAGTTTTAGCTTTAAGCTAGTCTTCAGCTGTTATCAACTGCATTTTGCAACTTTCAACTGGTGCTTTGCTAGTTTTAGCTCCAATCTAATCTTCAACTGTTTTCAATTTGATTTTTTTTTTAGCTGGTGCTTTGCTAGTTTTAGCTTTAAGCTAGTCTTCAGCTGTTATCAACTTGCATTTTGCAAATTTTAACTGGTGCTTTGCTAGTTTTAGCTTCAATCTAATCTTCAGCTGTTTTCAATTTGATTTTTTTTTTAGCTGGTGCTTTGCTAGATTTAGCTTTAAGCTAACCTTCAGTTGTTATCAACTTGCTTCTTGCTACTTTTAACTTGTGCTTATCTAGTTTTAGTTTTAAGCTAATTATGGTCTGTTATCAACTTGCATTTTGCTACTGGTGCTTTGCTAGTTTTAGCTTTAATTTAGTTTTCGGCTGTTATCTTGCTTTTTGCCACTTTTAACTAGGAGCTCCATAGCTTGGTGGTCAGCGCTGCGGTCCTGGAAACCTGACGCTGTGGATTCTAACCATTGAGTTAAGAAGGGCATCCAGAATAAAACCTCTGTGCTGAGTCGCTCACTGTGGAGAACTTCCTGTGGAGAACTTCCTGTGGAGAACTTCCTGCAGAGCAGGAAACGTGTCAAGCATCAACAGGAGACCTTCAGCTTGTTTTGAACAGTTTTTCCTGGCTCATTTCAGCACATCTTCTCAAACAAGAAGCTGATATCAGCTCTGCTGAAGGAGTCGATGAGTGAGCGTGGCTGAACGGTGGTGTGTCGCATCAAAAACACGCCGCGCGTTGGGTCATTGAGCAGCAACACGATGCTGGTCGTGACTTCCTGTTTTGAGCAACGTGAGGCCCTCGGCCAGAAGCAGCTCCTGCCAAAAAGAAACGACGATCTGAAATATGAAAATGAATTCTGAGACGAGTGAGAACAAACGCCCTGTTTCTAATGTTCCGTGTGTTCGAGTGTAGCGGGCACGATGTTCAGGTTTTATCTTTAAACAACAAAATGTGCACATTGAGTGTGTGTTGTGAATGACTCTCAGCTACTACCACATCAAACCTTAGCTCAGCATCTGTAAATTAATCAAGCAGCCAGCTGCGGCAGCCAGAAGGTCATCGACTCCAAAACCTCACAAGTTGTAGATGTGTAATCTACGTTTGATCAGGTTTCATCCTGTGGAGCATGAGATATTTTGCTAACAGACAGACACATGGTTTCACACACAGACATGTTCAAAACATGTCTATTGTGATATTTTATTGAAACAAGCAATAAAAGCAATGAAAAAGGCGGCTGTGATCAACGTTTCCAACATCAACAGGAAGTTTCAGACAGAGGTGTGTGCGCCGTGCCTCCTGGGCGCTCCAGGTTTTTCATGTTCACACCGGTGGAGTTTTCCAGTAAACGAGGCAGACGGGAGACAGAAAACCTCACACTCAGAGCCTCCATGCTGACACCTCCATTGTTGGAACTTTATCTGACTCCTAACGTCTAGACAGCCACATCTTAAGTTTACTATCAGGCTGAGAAGTTTAAATGCTTTGATGATTAAAGATAATGCCACTTGGCTTCTTATTGTAGTGTTATGGCCATCTCGGTTGCATCTGTCTAAATATGTCTAATAAAGTGGAAAAATCCATAAATAGGTCACTTCGCTTTACACCGCTGACTACCTGGAAATGTGGGCCGGTGTTGTGCCAAAAATCGAATGGCTGGCAAATGGCAGCCGCGGGAGCGTGCGCGGGAAGATTTTAACAAGATTACCACATAAAAACTGTTGTTTGCTCAACGTTATAGCAAATGTGTGTCTCAGTTGAACCTTTCCTTGATAAATGCACTTTAATTCATTCATTCCACCTTTATTTAATGGTCAAATCAGCTGCATTTCACCTGCGTGGCGAAACGCAGCTGATTTGACGTTTGCTTCAGGAGTTCTGGAGTGAGACGAAGGTGACTCTGTATGGCAAGCCAAGTGTCTCATTAATAGCAACTGTTACCTATTAATGAGACACTTGGCTTGCCATATTAGTCAAGGGCCCTCTAGTGGCTGAAAATGGTAGTGTTTAATATTTTCCATGCCAAAATGAATGAAATCATCAGATCTCAGACAAAAATTGGTTATAAATGTGGGGAAAAACATAATTACATCACTTAGCTGTACAGTATAAGTTGCAGTTATGCTATTTTATGCAAAAAACTGTGACTTATACAGCGAAAAATACGGTATGTGCTCATTTGTCTGTCTGTTAGCAAAATATCTCATGAACTGCTGGACTAATTTCAATGAAATGTTCAGAATGTAACCCCTGGATGAACATCTATAGCTCCTTGACGTTGGGAGTCACTTCAGTTCAAGATGGCTGCAACGGCTAGTCAAACGTAGCCGACGCATAAATGGCTAAAACTTAATTGTAAGTTTATTTAGATAAAATTTGGTGTGGTAGTAGCTTTTCCACAACACATAATCCAAGCTCTGAAGGCCTGAACATTTTGTAATGTTGCACAAAATCACAGATAACACAATTTTAGAAGTTTGATCAAAACAGCCGTAACGTTACAAGACGATTTCAGGTTATAACCATGAAGGAGTGAAGTCGACGTGCATTCCCTCCAGGTATTTTCAATTAAAGCAAAGGAAAGAGAGTTAACTTATTGTCTAAATCAAACAAGTGCTCGGAAAAGTTTAACTCTCTGAAAGCTTTTGATTCCTCAGAGTAATGAAGGATTCTGCAAAACTCAGACGATTAAACCTGTTTAAAGTCAGACATTTGTGCAAAAACCTCATCAAACTAAACATTTGTCTCCTGCTGCACAATAATGTTCCTGTTTTTATTTATTCTGTGAGTCTCAGATGAACTTCTTCATCAGACTCGTCTTCAGCTCCTCGGCCGTCCATCAAGAGGAAAAATGTTGTTTTTAAGGATTTGGTCATGAATGGGTTGAAAAGTAGCTTCAGTCACTCCCTCTCCTCCTTGTTGTGACCACCCTGCCCCCCCAGCACACAATCACAATGCAGGACCCCACCCCCCCCACCACCAATGCACATTAACACACAAACTCCTGGCCTGCCCCCTGAAGCATGCAGAGCAGGGGGTGGGTCTGGAGGGAGGGGGGGTTCCCCCAACTATTTAAACAGATTCCAGCAGATGGTTGAGGAACTCTCCTCCAGGAGACAAGTTGTTTCTCGTGTTTTCCTCATTCCAGTAAACGAGTTGGGACAAGAAGCGTCTCCACAACAAGCTGGACCTCTCTTGTGCTTCAGCTTTGGAGAAGTTGGTCCTCCACTAGCAGCTCCGTGGAGTGAATCATGCCCTCGGACTTCCTAACACCGTTCCTGGAACTGGACGAAGAGTTCAAGGTGAGGAGCAGCTAAACATCTGCAGCTGAAGGCCTCGCTCCAGGAAGAACTTCTGTCTTTTTAGCTGATGTATTTGAATCAGGGGGATTTAGTCGTTTCAGGAAAGTTCTAGTAGATTCGTAGTAAACAGGTCAATTATTAGTATTTTAATGGCTGATGCAGTAGAACTGATTATTATTTTTAATTTCTGACCAATTTGCACTTTCCATTTAACAAAATTTAACCTAATTACCAAACTTTGTTGTAGATCCATCATACTTGCTGGTAATTATTTTTATTAATACCTTATTTAACCAGACACAAACACTATAAACAGATTCTGTCAGTGCTGGTCTGGCACCAACAGGTACTTGTTGGGTCAAGTGGCAGAACCATGAAGTCATTAACAACATTGTCAAACAACATGACTCAACATGGAAACACGTGATCTGTTGCAGTAGTTAGTCCGATCACTTGTATTTTTACTGTGGTAAACTCTGGTCCGTCCATCTGTACCTCACTTTGATGTGGCCTCATGTCTCCTCTGTGTGTCAGACTTTCCACAGCCTTGAAGCAGAAGATGACTTGTCCTCCGGCTCTCGCAGCCAAAGAGTTCTTGGTTTTCAAAGACGCCATTCGCTCTGCCCCGTGACCCTGCCCAACTCCAAGTTCAACAGCAGCAGCTCGGAGATGATGGAGTCGCCTTTCGGGGGCCTGAACTTCGCCTCCAACCAGCAGTGGACCCGGGTGCTCCCCCGCTCCTTGCTAAGCCACATCCCCTTCAGGGTCGACCGCTCGGTCAGCATGATCGAGGGACACGCCGGCGAGGACAAGATGTCAAACGTGTCCCCACCTCCGCTGCTGCTCCCACCTCCAGGCTTGTGCCTCAGCAACACCTCCCTGGCCTCCGCTGCCTCCCTGACCTCTCCCAAACCGTCGGCGCCGCCGCCGCCTCACATCTCCAGCCGGTACAAGACCGAACTCTGCCGCACCTTCGAGGAAAGCGGGACCTGCAAGTACGGCGCCAAGTGCCAGTTCGCCCACGGCCTGGATGAGCTGAGAGGCCTCAGCAGACACCCCAAGTACAAGACGGAGCCGTGTCGCACGTTCCACACCATTGGGTTCTGCCCGTACGGCGCCCGCTGCCACTTCATCCACAACGCGGACGAGGCGCACACCCCCAACGCGGCGGCTCCTCCGAGGCCGAAGCTGAGGCCTCCTCTGCTGCGACACAGCCTGAGCTTTGCGGGGTTCTCCTCCTCCCCCCACACCTTCCAACCTGTTGAGGGGACTTCCTCCCTCTTCTTCACCCGGGCCTCCTCCGTCTCCCCTCCACCTTCTTCCACTGGGACCCCAGAGCTCCTTTCCCCTCTCTTCCCTGAGCCCAGCGTCCTGAAGCATTGCCCCTACGCCTTCTCAGGCCTCAGTGAGCGGGACGGCGGCGATGCAGCTCCACGCTTCTACGCCACCACCGACTCCAAGTGGTCAACGCCCAACGTGCCCTCCAACAAGCCGAACCTTTCGGTGCACCTCCCTCAGCCGCCACCGGCGTCTCTGAACGGCTGCTCCGGCCTTCAGCGGTGCTCCTCAGCCGACTCCCTGTGCGAGGAGGGCTACACCTCCTCCTGCTCCCTCAGCTCGTCCTCCAGCAGGACGGAGTCGCCGAGCTTCGAGGGCCGACGCCTGCCCATCTTCAGCCGCCTTTCCATCACGGACGAGTAGGGAAGGGTTTTACTTGAGGGCCGAGTTCACTCAGGGACAGGCGCTCCGATTGACCGTCTGAACGTTCCTGAAGACGCCACGAGGATTAAAACGTGAGGTTCTCGCTTCCGTCCATGACCCAGTAAACGTCCCCATCAGTTTGTGCATATTGCATTTCTTATCCAAGCAGCTGTGGTGCTGCTCAGTGTTCGTCCAGTTTAAGCTGACTTCTTTCTTGTTTTGTCGTTTTCTTGATATTTTTAGTGTTTTTGTTTCAACGCCATGATTACTGCTGTATACTGTTGTATACCCATGTTTTTTTTTTGTTTGTTTGGAGAGTAACTGTCCATCTCTGTTCAAGCTTTGGGAAAAGGATCTAAGATTAAATTGTAGTTGGCTCGTCAAAGACCAGTAGGTTGTATCTGGTCATGGATCTCCAACAGAAAAGGTTCATACTGGTTTGCTGCCACTGATTGATCTGGTTTGAACTTGTGGGCCATTTTAAAGTGTAGAAAACCCAGAGTCTAGTTACCAAAGTTCTCCTAACTCATGTTAATACTAGAGCCTAACACTTTTTAGACATATTTATTGCTTTTTGCATGTTTTTTTTTTTAATTTGTGACTCTTTTTTTGAAGGTGTCAGAAAGTTATGCTTTACCTTTTTAAACATTTTGGATTCTTGTCCATGTGTTGGTTTTAAACGCTCGACGAGAGGAGGGGTAAGAGGGGGGGAGGACCTTTTGGCATTCGACATTGATGTTGCCTTATTGACCGACTCGCTGGTTTCTCCTTCAGGTTGGAACGCCCAGGCGGGTCTGCTCTCCTCCGCGTTGGGCCTCTGGATTGTAAGGGTTTATTTTGAAAACGTATTATAAAGTGAAGAAAGTAGTTTAGCAGATCTTTATGACCTCAAGTTTGAGAATGAAGTTACAAATGTGGTTTCATTTTGGGAGCAAGTTTTACAAAAAGCGCCAGGACTGCGTCCCGTTGTGTAAAAGTCGTTTATCTTTTGGAGTTTGCTCGATGACGATGCGTTTGTAGGTTGATCTCTGTTGCACAACAGCTAGCTGGCTAACTCTGAGCGGCAGGTGAAATCAAACTAAAATCAGGAAGAATCGACTCGACCTGCCCCCCAACGAGGCCAGACGTGCTTCTCCAGACTGATTGTTGCCTTGACAACAAGAAGTTTGCCTGTTTTTACTTTTGTTAACTTAAAAAAAAAGTTATTTATTTTGTTTTGAAAGCAAAACCTATATCGTGTGTTATTTTATTTCACATATTTAAGTGCATCTATTTACATTCCAGTGGATATGTTGATAACCTTGTTTTTATCCTAATATATATATATATATATGCTGTATATAAAATGTTCATTTTTATTTCAAAATAAAAGTCTTGGAAAACCTAGACCTGTTTTATGTTTTGCTGTGTAGCATATGCATTAAAGCAAATATTACTGGTTTAAATACATGTCGTCTTTTAAAGAAGCAAGGCAAGATAAGCATATTAAAGTACATAAAACTATAGATTTGTAGTGAATATTTTAAATGTACAGCTCTAAGGCTCGTTAGAATCCCCACATGCTTTCAACCTTCAGAAGCCTCATGTAAAAAAAAAAAAAAATTAGCTTTATCTACTTATATTTAAAAATAAAGGTTTTCAAAAATGAGAACATTTTTGTCTCATTTTGGCATTTGTCTTGTTTTTAAACCAACATTTTATTCTGTTTTCAAGAAGGAACCGATGAGTAAAGGAGTTGCATAAAAACCAGATTAAGGTTTCAGATATTTCTTTTAAATTTGCAACTATCTCATATACCATATTTTCCACCGTACACGTCGCACCGCCCTAGAAGTCTCATATAAGACCAAATATGTCTAATACAAGTGGAAAAATCCATAAATACGTCACTTTGCCGTATACGTCACATCTATTACACGTCACCGCTGACAACCTGAACCGGTGTGTCAAAAATCGATTGGCTGCCAAATGGCAGCAAGTGTGCACGGGAGGACTTTTGACAATAATTTATTCAACAAGATTAACACTTAAAAAAAATTTTTTTTGCTCAAAATTATAGCAAAGCTGTGTCTCAGTTGAACTTTTACTTAATAAATGCACTTAAATTGTCAAATCAGCTTCATTTCGTCGGCGAGTCGCAACAAAATGAAGCTGATTTGACGGTTGCTCAGGTGAGCTGGACGATGGTGGCAGACTGGGGCAAGCTGATTGTGTCATGAACAGCCACTTTAATCTATTACATGATCAAACGGCATGCCATACAGCTCGAGTGCCATCTAGCAGCTGAAGATTCAAGATTATTTGTCATTCCAAAACATGCGGCACATGTGGTGGAGTGAAACTGTGTACACAGGGTCCCAGTTACATCCAACAATAAAATGTAAAAGGAAAACAGTAATAAGATCTAAGATATGAACTAAGAAAAACATGAGAATGGTAGTGTTTAATATTTTCAGTCAGAATGAATAAAAATGGTAATCTCTCAACCAAAAATTGGTTTATAAATATGGGAAACAAAAATCCATAAATATGTCACTTCGATGTATTTATGCTATGTAAATTATTAAAAAAAGTGACTTAAAGGGTGAAAATACAATAAAGAGGTTTCAGATATTTTTCTTTAAAATGTACAACTAATAAAAATTAGTATCCTCACATAAATAACATGAAATACTTTTGAAATGGTGGAAAAGGAAACGTGAATGTGGACGTCTTGTGTGTAAAATCCTGATTTTCGGTACCAACAACTCCTAAATAAACGCTGAGCAGTAAAAGTGTCTCTAAGGTTTGTCGGCATGTTCCCACGAGCGTCTCTTTAAAAACGCCGTCTCTTTACGGTCGTCTGCGACACACAAGAGCACAACTGTCCCCCCCGGCCTGTGGGGTGTGGGAAGAGGAGTGAGTTTTGTCGCAGCTTGTCCGAACAGACCAATTTAGGGTGAGTGACACTGAGGAGAATGTTTGGGCAACAGATGCTCGAACAAAGACTTCCCGGCGCACAATGGGCCTCTGAGATACTTGTCACTGATTTCCATCTATTCACACAAAGTGGAGCAGAAGTTGAGGTCCTCCTCCCTGTGTGCATTTGTGGCTGAAAACAGGAGTTTGAACCAAACTTCCTGCTTCTGAAGTTATTTTTGTTCACTGAAACAAAGTCGTGTAAACTTCTCCAAGATGACATTAGATAATTGTAATAATTAAAAACAAATAAAGTCGTTAATGAAGATCCTGAATGGAATGAAATGAGAGAAAAACAGGCAGTTGGGATCCTGTTTTGAGTGTGGTGGCATTCGGCTGCGGTCAGGCCAAGGATTTCACATGAATGAAGGCCAGCAGCCCCCCCCCCACCACACTTACCATTCAGCCCCAGGGGTTTTGTGTGTGTGCGTGCTTTTAGGAAACCCTAAAAGGCCAAGGGCCATCTCTGCACCGCCCCGTCAACGCCTCCCCTCCCTTTCCCTCCTGGTCATGCACACCCCTATTGTGCACCCCCTTCTCTTTTCAGTCTAACATCTGTATGCTAATGCAGCCCAATGGGAGCAGACTGGAATCAGCCTGGGAGCCGGGGGGGCGGCGGGAGGCCTCCCTGGGAGCGAGGGGTGGATGAAGTGATACAGAGCTGGAGACAGAAAAACAAGAATCGTTCCTTCGTTAATGGAGTCTGGATGAAGTTCTGGATCAATGTGTGCTCTCTGGAGTCCACATGAGTCACATCACACAGAAAGTTTCACCGCCTGAAGGTGATCAGAGCTCCAGGAAACATGACCCATTTGGTCTGTGGGGGGTTTCACTCTGAGGTTGGGAGTTTTGCATCTGGGAGCCCATTTGACATCATTGTTGTGGCTTCACAGGTACTAAATGCAAATCTGTGCTTATCTGACGGAAGAGAACAAAGAACAGCTCATACCTGAAGCTTCACAGGAACTGCTTGGAGGAAACAGCTCTTTTAAGAATGCTAAATACATTTTCCTTCTTTTATTTATATGCAAATATCTTAAAAACACCTTTTGAATCCTAACATTGATTCCCAAGTAAAGACGGAGTTTTTTGATTAGATAACATTACAAATTGTGCAAGAACATGTCTGTAAATTACATTTGTATCTACTCAAGAACTGACAAACTGAGCATCATTTACCAACAGCATTATTTTAATAGTCCTGAATAAAACTTAAATGTGAGTTGTGAAAGGAGTCATGACACAAGAGAAGCTTTCAATCATCTCAGTTTTCAGAGCGTGAGCTGCTTTATAGTCACCAAATGATGGCTGCCATCTTGGAGTACCATATTTAGAATTATAGTTAATACTAATCTGAAAGTCCAGGTTGGATTATTATAATTATTTACAATGTGGGCATCCAAAAACTTCTTTAAAAAGTCTTCAGTTAATCCAAAATGCTGCTGCCAGAGTCTTAACCTACAAAGCTCTCAACAACCTATAGCTCCATCTGATATTACAGATCTTATCGTTCCATATTTTACTAACAGAGCACTTCACTCTCAGACTGCAGGTTTACTTGTGGTTCCTAGAGTTTCTAAAAACAGAATGGGAGGAAGATCTTTCAGTTGTCAGGCTCCTCTCTTGTGGAACCAACTTCCAGTTTCTGTTCATGAGACTGAAACATTGTCCAGATTTAAGACTGGGATTAAGACTTTCCTGTTTTAGAAAAATCTTATAGTTAGGGTTGTGTTGTCACGCTGCCTTAAGCTTAGATACTAGAGGACAAACTGACCTCATTTCTTAAATGAATTGTCAAAATAGAATAGTTTTCATTTGATACTATTTCTAAACCTGTGATTCTCGACCTGCCATTGTGTATCTGTTCCTACCAAACCCATCCAGTCAAAGCAGATGACCACTTGTCCTGAGCCTGGTTCTGCTAAAGGTTTCTTCCTCATGAGAAACTTTTTTCTTTCCACTGTCGCCTTCATGCTTGCTCAAGATGAGAGTTCTGAGACGGAGTTAAACTCAAAGCTGCTCCTCAGATAAATAATGTTAAATTATTATTTTTAAACTTGAATGTTTCTGTTCAGGGCCCTGAGACGACTTCTGTTGTGACTTGGTGCTTTATTGTGTATTACAGATGAAAATAATGATGTAGAGTTATTAATTTTGTTATGTAGTTTGTGTATTACAGATTAGAATAATTATGTAGAGTTATTAATTTTGTTA
>JARVLU010001196.1:38294447-38310461 GCA_031762415.1 Simpsonichthys santanae | reverse complement strand
GGGGGGGGGGGGGGGGGGGGGGGGACACACCTGGGATCACTGCTTGTGTGATCTGTGGTTAGATAAGAGCTGTTGGTGTGTCGTAACTCATTAACGTTGACATGTTGTTATCAGATCATTTGCGTGTTCATAAAAGATTATAATTAAGCTCACAGCTGAGTTTTGTTCCTCCATCAGAGAGAAATGCTCTGAATTTGTTTGTGCTGGAGATAAAACTCCTTTAATCTTTCCTATTTGACTCATTAAAAGGTGCTGACATTAAAACCATAATGGAACGGTAAAAGTATTTTGATCTGAAAACTAAAAGACTGTCGCCTCAGACATGACATGGCAGCTGTCAAACATTAACGAACTGGACTCACTTCATCAACTTCTGTCCTCTGCTACTTCATTTACTAAAGTTTCTTTTTAATTTTATTTTTTTACCTTAATTAATTCAACCTTTCATCTCATCACCTCCATAACCTGCATCACAGGTGAGTCTTGTCCTCCAGTTGACTTGTTCAGACAGGAAATTAAATGAATTAAAAGAAGCTGGTCCGGTCTTATAAAAAGTGAGACCAATGCACCCGGCCTGATGAAGCAGATACAGGACGATCAACATAATCCTACAGGTGCGCGTGTCATTTCTGTCATGCAAATCCCCCGCTGCACCTGATGGCAGAATGTACACCATCAGCTTGCTCTTCCTGCAGCCTCTTCCTGTCTGCATTTGACTGTGAAATGTGCGACAGTAAAGTAACAGAGCATCATGTGTTCTGGGCTCAGCGCACGGCGCTGACGTCATGTCTTTAAACTGCGTCTTTATTATACGTTCGTTGAAGGTGGATGTGGTTTAACCTCCATCCATACAGCCGTAAACTTTCTCTTGTCCGGCCCATAACTTCTGGTCTGCTCACTGGTTTAATGAAACTTAAAACACATATGCATCATCACTAGACGGAGTGCCATGTACACTTTTCATCGCACCCAGCCCTGTGTTCAAGGTCATAAATCAAGGTCAAAGTTGAACAAGATCTTTGCTTGTCCAGGCTGTTGCTATCGATTGCTGTATACAGTAATTGTTTGTCGATGCGCATATGAGGTATGCAACATTCTTCTTAGTCCTTTAACCACGTTTTACTATTAATTACACCTTTTAACAATAAACTTCACAACAAATTATTTTTTTAATCAAAGAAAATTAAATTGTAAGTCATTTTTATACCTTTTTCAACACGTCAGATTTGTCTGTACCGGTAATTGTTCATATTTAATTTAATTAAGCGTAAATTAAACAGAAAATTGTCTTGATGGTGCCCATTTAAACTAGACTTTGATAAATAAATAAAAAAAAAACGACCGAACCTCAACACAATTCAGTTCGATTTCTCACATTCCTATCTGCCGATGGATTAAGTTTCAAAGAGCAAACAGGACAAGTTTATAAGTTTTTAGACTCATTATTCATATTTAATCATATTTTTTCTCTCACTTGCCCTCAATGAAGGCGGACACATTTCTTCCCTCTCCTGCCTTCCTCCTGCTTTTTGTCTTTGTCCGGTGTATCAGAGCCTCTCTGCACACATCTTCCAAATCATAAATTATTGTTATGATTTAGTCAGCTGGTCTCTCAACACAACTGGAAAAAAAAAAATCAACCAAGAGTCATGGTGCTGGAGAACCCTCATGCCCTGAACGGACCCACGCAGCTGGGTATGTCATGGGTATGGATGGGGGCAGTGGAAGATGATGTGCCTGTCTGTTCTGTCTGTGGAAGACGTAGAAGATGTGCACATTACTGGATTTATGATAACAAGGTTTCTGTTTTTTGGAATCGACTGATACCTGGGGTATTGACAATATAGGAAAACGTCATCAGCAGTTTTGACCATGGTAAATCTGCCAGCCTTATGTGAGGGATTAATTTGAGCTTCTAGCTCTCAGACTCAAATGCTTTGTGAGCTCAACCGTAAGCTGGACGTGATTTCTGAGAATTGTAGGCCACTTGCGGCTCCTGGAACTCGCCGGCATGAAGGATTCGACCTTAGAGAAGGCTAACAAAGCACAGACTGGTGGAATGTCCACAAATCTGACTGTTTGGATTCTCCATCAAGAGTACCAGCACAACTGAAGGCAGACAGAAATCAGAGTCTGCCTGCCCAAAACAATGGCTGTTTATCTGAATCTGGTCTCCCGCTTATCTCAAATTGCTCCTGGTAGATATGTAAATCAAGAAGCTCTGCGCTGACGCCCCACCCCCCGGAACGTCTGTGAACGCTTATCGGAGTTGTATCAGCTGACAGAAACTGTAACATCTTATCAGGACTATGGAAACTATCTGGAAGTGTTCATGGACAAATCTCACCGTCTTTTTGTCCATGCATATGCAATGTGTCTAAACGTTGTTTGCTGTGGTAAATTTTTATGCTTTAAAACCACAATACCTCTCTCGTCATGTTTTCTTCCCCTTTTCTTATCTAAGGAATAAGGGCAGCACTTCTTAGAAGCTGCAGCCTGGTACACTTCCGTCTATCTTTAGGACGGCTGTACGGAAAGTGATTTCATTGTACTTCACAGTGCAATGACAATAAAGCTGGTTCTGATAATAAATTAGTTTCTTTCAAGTTCCCAGTCGTTTGACTGTCGCCATGTCATCTGTTGAGATGTTTGATTGGATTTAAAACTTTTTTTTCCATCTTTGTGGCTGTAATCCTGTGATTTGGGTCAGAGGAATAATCTGCACCAGGCAGTGTGCCTTTGCTGGCTGGTGTTCAGTGCAGCTGTGATGAAGAGGATGGTGGATGATTAAACCGGGTGGAGTTTAAAGTTAGAGGAGTGGACTGCTGGGATGGAAGGCTGTTGGTGTCAGCAGCTCACAAACAACAAGAAAGAATAAATATGTAAATTGAAATTCTAAGAGGACTTTGTTGTTTTATGTTATATGAATCAGAATAAACATTAGTATCATTGCATCGTGGTACAGTAAAGTTATTATTATATGCTGATGATATATGAATGTTCTGTAATAAATTATAAATTGTTAGTCCTTCCATCCATTTTCTTTATGCACTTTTCTTTTCCGGGCCGTGTGCAGCTGGTGACTGTGTCCAGCAGACACTATACGAGAGGCGGGGGACACCTGGACAGGTCTCCAGTCCATTACAGGGACACATGCAGACAAACAAGACACTCTCATTCACACCTATAGGGACAATTTAGAGTTACTGCAGGTTTTTGGGCTGTGGAAGGAAACCGGAGTAAATTAAGAAAACCCACGTGTGCACGGGAGAGCATGTAAACTCCATAAAGAAAAGCTGAGGGGGGAGAGACGAACCTGCGACCTTCTCAGTGTGAGACTTTAACCACTTTACAGTGCTGCTTAAATTAGTCAGACATAAAATAATGCATTTCATTATATCAATAAAAAAAAATGCCCATTTTTCTTTTCCCTGCTGTCTGCAGGCAAACCACAGTGAACTTCACTGTCGTCATATTATTACTATAGAGCCCGACCGATATGGAAATTTGGCTATTGCAGATACTGATATTGGAAGGGGCATGTGACCGACGATAACCAATAGAATAGCTGAAATTTTTTAGCTTTGTCCACCCCCAAGAGTCTACGAAAACGTGTGGAGCAGGGCTTGTTTATTCAGTGCAGCTGTTAGCAACCCTGAAGCTAAGCTAATCAGATCCAGGCTATAGGTAGTCCCACATTAGGTTTACAAGTGGTGCACTGGTCATAAAAACAGTCTTCCTAACATGCGTTCACATTTTCTATCCTCCACTATTCACCATAAAGTTATCAAGTGTGTTACAAAAAAATAAATTAAAGAAACATCCTTCCCTGTCTGAACAGTCAATCACGTATGGTGAAGGTCTAATTAGTATTGACCACAGGCAGTGGCTTGTTTTTTCTTTGCAGAGAATTAAAGATTTCAGACCAACAATTTCATTAATTGATTCATTGATTCATTTTACCTCTACGTTAGATTTATTGTTCTGGACACAGTTTTACAATAGCCTATGCTAAGTTATCTAAAAGTTAGCTTGCTAACTTGAGAGGCACGTAGCTAATGACCAGCAGGTTGGAGGATTGATGAGAAGTTATTCTTGATTTGTTTTACAGATCAGTTACAATAAACTTACCATGCTCTTCATCAAAATATGCTACACAGTACTGCTCCCTTCTTCGGCTGTACTGAATGTGAAAGTGAAACTTAAGTGAATGGCCACGACTTGAAAGTTGTCTTCATGCACCCTCTGCTGGATACATTGTACAACTACGCAGCTTCCTGCATTTTAGGGGTGAAAATTAGAAGTGCTTATATTGGTGCTTAATGGAACAGTTATCACCAATACTGATAGGTCCCCAAACATCTATATCATTCTAAATTATCGGCCCTGCTGATGTATCGGTCAGGCTCTGATTATTACCATTCACTTTTATTTACTGTATTTAAGTTGTAGCACAAGTTTTGTGTTTTACTTTAAAGTCTAAAATATGTCTCAAATATGTCCTGGTCTCTCTTGTAAATGAGTCCTCGAGGCTCAATGGGATTAACCTGTAGAAATAAAGGTTGAATGAATGTACATACATTTATTAGTTAAACATATAAAATACAAAGATCTCGAGAGTGAGTCTATACCAAAAAAAAGGGTGGGGTGGGGGGAGGGTTGATTTCTCTGCCAATAGAAGAACAAACAAAAACCCTCGAAAGACTACAAAACATGAACGAGTGGAACCAACCTACGGACCAAAATGTGTCAGACGACACTTCAGGTGCAAACTGCACCTGGTGCTCCAGACTTACCTGGTTCTTCAGTCTTCATCACAAACCTGTTTCACAGGATCACATCAAGTTCTGCTGCTTGACTTTTGAACACGTTCAAAATAATCTGAGTGACAGATTTATTCTCCAAACAGTCAGAGAGTCATTGTGGGCGTCTCCAACTCACCTCGATTGTTTCATGAGCGTCTCCAGAGCGCTTCAGCCACACAGTAGCTTTCCTCTGACAGAAAACTGTCCAAGTCTAAAAACCATGGTGATGGTAAATCATGATCTATAAAAATCAGGTCCAAATCAGCCTCTTCATCTCTAAAGTGTACTCCAGCAGATTGAACCTTTTATGTTGGGATGGCTGCCAAGGAGGAAACAAGGTGGTTGGACAACCACGAGTCCTGCTTTAGAAGCTGTGCACACTGAAACAGGTTGGCATTTTAAAAACACGACAAACGTTCAGGGTTTAGTGAGACGTCAACTGAAAACGTGTGAATTGTTTTCTCTAAAATTTTCCTGCACTTTTGAGTCCCCAATAATCTCCACCAGTGTCGGGCCTTTGAAATGCAGGACTGGAATCATGTGGTGAACGTCAGCAGAGTAATATGTCCTCATCATTCAGTAAAGGCTGGAGTTCAGCTTTCCAACAGCTCCTGAAACAACAGGAGGCTGACTCTGCATGTGCATCCTTGTGTTTAGACGATTCAGTCTTCAGTTTTCATCCCTTTTGATTGTCTTTAAAGGCTAAAGTGACCTGTCTTTGTCCCCCACCCCATTTTGGAGCAAAGTGGGGAATTAAAAATCCCCTCCATTCATCCGTCTGACTTGTGTGCTGGATACGTTGAATAGTTATGAAGCTGCCAACTTCCATTTTGGTGTGAGCCTAAGAAAGGTCCCTATAGCCATGCACGTCCAAATCCAAGATGGCTGTCACCCTTTGAACAGCCTGTAACCTGTGAAAAGGTCTACCCAACCATTTGAGGAAACTGCTTAATATCGATTACAAGTTCCCTCAAATGATTATGGTGGCCTTTGGGGTGGCTGAAGTTTAATCTGTGAGGGCCAAGGCCCCCATTGGCCACCTCCTGGCTCCTCCACTGGAGCAGATGTTGTATAAAATGTGTCCCTCCTCTCTCCAGGATCTGTCTCTCTGCTCTGCCTCAGACAAGAAGAATAAAACTCTAAAACCTCCCTCTGTTCTCCTCAGTGTAACTCCTCTCCACTTGTCTTGTCCATCACCAAAAACATTTAGGTTTACTTCATTCTCTGTTCTGTTCCGGTTCAGATAAACTCTCGTCTCCAAAACATTCACGTAAACCTTCAGCGGTGAGGGACATCGGCGTACCTTCGTGAACCCTGAAATAAAAGCTGTGTCCTCTCCGCTCAGATGACACGGTGTCAGCCAGCAGCAACATGGACATGGAGGACCGGGTCTCCCACCTGGAGCAGAGGCTGCAGCTGCAGGAGGACGAGATCCAGCTGCTGAAGGCGGCTCTGGCTGACGCGCTCCGTCGGCTCGGTCACTGCGAGGAGCAGAACCAGGGGATGCAACCAGCAGGCGCTCACGCTGGGAGGAGACCAGTGGCTGCTGCAGCTTCCACCCCACCAACCAAAGGTAAACCACATGTTACTACAGCTGCATCTCAAAAACTGAGAATACAGTGAAAAAGTTCTTCAGAAAGTGAAACTCATTTATAGATTCATCATCAACCGAGTGAAATAGTTTTGATGATTATAACTTCCAGATGATGGAAAACCAAAAGAAACTGAGAACATTGTGAAGAGGTTCAGTATCATAAGCTCCTGGTGTCACAGCCTGATCAGCTGATGGACTCCTGGACATGAGCTGCAAATGTCTCCTTCCTCAAGTTCAGCCACTCCTGAACCAGAGACAACATCAGAAGTGTCTTACCTGCTGAGGACACAAAGAACAGGACTGTCTCTCAGTGGTCCAATGTCCTCTGTTCACATGAAATATTTATAAATCAAGGTCTCAGAGTCTGGAGGAGCAGTAGAGGTCCAGAATCCATGTTGTTGAAGTCCAGAGTGAAGTTTCCACAGTCAGCGATGGTTTGGTCCATGTCCTCTGCTGGTGTTGGTGCTGGTCCATGGGTTTTCTGAAGTCCAGTCCATGCAGCATCTAGCAGGACATTTTAGAGACTTCATGCTTCCTTCTGCTGATGAGCTTTGTGGAGATGGTTTTATTTTCCAGCAGGACTCGTCGCTGACCCACACCGCCACAGGTCCCAACATCTGGCTGTGGAAGAGTCTCAGTTTTCTTTTTGTTTTTCATTATTTTAAGTTATGATCGTCAAAACTACAAGAAATAAAGGCTGAAATATTTCACTCTGATGGATCTAATAGATGAGGCTCACGTTCTGAAAGGATGACAACATATTGAACTTTTTCATCATATTCTACTTTGTTCAGATGCTCCTGTAGCTTTTCTTTGTTGTTTTATGAAACCTGGCTCAGAAACGTTACAACAGAAACTAAACGTGGTGGAAGTTTGTAGAAACATTGGGGTGAAATAAACCTCATGTGTCTCTGCAGCATGAAAATGAAAGGCGCTCAAAAAATGTTTCACTAAAACACCATTAGGTACAGTGTGGGTTACAGAAGCTGTGTTGTATTATAATATCAATGTAGAATTAAAGTTGTACATTATGTTTTAGAATGAAATAAAATATTAAAAGACACTGAAGCGCAGTGCATTGCTGCTGCAGGCTGCTTAAACAGCTGATGTCTCCAAGTGAAATGACTCTGGAAGAGTTAAAGTCAGAGTTGTCATCTCTTCTTCAGCTCCTTAACTTCAGTCACATTTCTCTCTTGTGTTCCTCACTCCACATGGAGCCATGAAGTGTTGTTGTTGTTGTTGTTGTTGTTGTTGTTCTTTCAGCTGCTCTCTTCTGGGCTCACAGCGAATGGAGTCGCATGAAAATTTTAGATTGTTTTACTCCAGATGCTTTTCCTGGACTTGAACCTGCAGCCTCAGGACCACTGAGCCACCGTGCCCCCACCCCTCCCCTTTTTAAATTAACAGTACAGTAAATTGTTATTCAACTCCTGTACGTTCCTGCTCATTTCACACATTTACTCAGAATCTTAGACTTTTATATTCCTCTCATCAAAGATCATCAAAGATCATCAAATATCATTAAAGATCATTAAAGATCATCAATGATCATCGCCCTTCTGTGCTGGTCCATCCTTTTGGTCAGTGGCTGTTTAGTTTCCTCCATGTAGAACTGACCACAGCCTGACTCAGCCTTGTTAGATTCATCTACCTGGATTATGGAGCAGCATCAGGACAGTTTATGGAGTCCAGCAACGTTCAGTCACGTCATCTGGACGGTTCCTTTTTATTTAATTTTTTTTGCTCTGAGACGTTTCGCCCTTCATCCAAAGGACTTCATCAGTCTGAGGAGTCACCAATCAAACTGATTCCCACAAGTGGAAAAAAAAAACAGTTTGCTGGTGCTAAGATTGCTCCTGGATTAATTTAATTAGATTGTAAGGTGAGAGGGTAAAAGTTTGTTCCTTCTTGTCCGTCAGTGCGACAGCTCCTGCAGGCTCTGCCCTCCAGACCTCTGAGTAACGGCTACACTCAACAGAAACGCCTCCTTTCCTCTCCGTCATCTCCAAAGAAAGAGGTGCTGCAATCCATTAAAAGGTTAGAACGAAACAATCTAATTCTTATAATACTGCAGTGAAAATACATTTATTTATTTATAATTATTCTATCACGTAAACCATTTTCTCATCTATGACCGTGCAGCTTTATCAGTTAGACGCCTTTTGTTAGTTTATCTGCTGAAAAGTTTTTTATTTTATTTATTTAGAATTAGATTTAAGTACATTTTTGTATTAATGTGATAATTTTTTAGCTTCTAATATTTGTTTCTCCTAACAAACTGCATTAAGGTTGTTATTTATTATAAGTGTAGGTGTTCAGGGCGCGTCATGATGAATCACAGTGATGAGTTTGACCCTTTCAGGAAGAGCATGTCCACAGAGCGACTGACGATGGTCAGGAGAGAGATGGCAGCAGAGAGTCGCAGTCGAACCACCTCCTCCAGCAGCTCCTCTGGAGGGAAAAGGTAACAGCTCAGCAGATTAGCACCAGCCTTCATAAAAAAACAACCAGACACATACAGATAATTTAACAAATAAATGATGATGCAGCGTCGCTGTGAGGACGACAAGAAGCTGAAAGCTCACAGTTCATTCACAAAATGACCCTCGCTGTTTATAGAACTGGAAAACCAAGGGTTTGATTAATTTATTTATTTTAACGGTTTAATTTTGTGTTCAAATTTTCTCATGTTTAATATGAAAGAAAATGTTGAATGTCTTTATCACCATGAGGTGATTTGAATTTATTTGAGACCTATATTGAATAGTTAATCTCAAAATATAACGAGCCAGGTGGTGGAAGGGTTAAATTTTTGGGTTAACTGAACTAACTGGTTAATTGAAGCCAATTAACTGGATGGATTTGAATGAAGCTGCCAGAAAGTAACCACTACTACTTAATTAATTAAATAAAGTTAATTTAAACAGTAGTAAATGATTTTGGTTGGATGAAAGATGGTCGCCACAACTGACTGACTTTAGCAAACACAGAAAAGCCTCTGCTTTTAAAAGTTAAGCTAAAACGTAGCGTGGTAGTAGCTGGGGCTCCTCCACAACACATACTCTGAGGGCTAATAGATGCCGTGAAGCCTTGTGATACTGCAGCGGGCGATATGCATTCCTTCAAAGCAACGCTAGGACTTAAAGTGCCTGAGACGTCCATGGTTTGCAATAAATATGAATGCATGTTTGGAAACATGAATGCATTGCAAAGAAAATTCACAGTACGCAGATGAACAGTTGCACAGTATCAGGAAGTGATGACAGTAACAGGAAGTGATGTCAAAGGGGAACCACAGCAGCGCTACAGTGACTGACAGTGCAGCCAGCAGAGAAGGATCAGGTGTTTCTTTACATTAGTTTGAGTCGAACAAAGAGACGAAGAGTCAGAGGTCAAATAAGATCGTTTCAGTAAACAAAGCATTAAGTTCCCCTTTTTAAAGAGTCACTTCCTGGTTCACTTTGGCTGCAACAAGTTAAAAAAAAAATCAATTATGTGACAATATGTCCCAGTTATTAATGTTTTTTCTTTCACTCTTGTATTAGTGGGCCATGTAAGTGCTTAAGTTAAAGTAAAAAAATATATATTTAAACCTGATGAACACTGAGTTGTCTTTAACTTACAGCTAAAGGAGCGTCTTTTAGTTACAACAGAGGGAGAAGAATGTTTTCCACATTCTCTGTCTGTAATTGAATTTTTTACTTAAAACTTTAGTTTGCAGTACTGTCTGTCTGTCTGTCTGTCTGTCTGTCTGTCTGTCTGTCTGTCTGTCTGTCTACTTTACCCACATCTTCCTTTTCGGGTCACGGGGGTCACTGGTGTCCATATCCATCCATCACTGTGCAAGAGGCAGGGGACACCCTGGACATGTCTCCAGTCCATCACAGGGACACATGGAGACAAACAACCATTCACTCTCTCTCTCTCACACCTAGTAGTCACCATCAGCCTAACTAACGTGCATGTTTTTGGTCTGTGGGAGGAAACTGGAGGACCTGGAGAAAACCCACACAGCACGAAGACAATATACTAACTCCACACAGAAAGACCCCTGGCTGGGATTTGAACCCGCAACTTTCTTGCTGAGTGGCAGCAACTCTGTGTTGCTCTTGCAGTATTTTATTTTAGAATAAACTTTTTTTTTAACTCCAAAATTTAAAAAAAATTCATAGGATTTGTATTTATTTTTTATTTAAATTAAGCGTTTCCCTTAATTTCCTTGTTGTTTCTCTTGTTCAAATGTCTTTTTTTTTTTTTTTTTTTTTTTTTTTTAATGCCTTCTCTCCCTCCTTCCATCTGGTGGATCAAATTTCCGGTCTTTCTAACCTGGGGGCGTGGTTACAGGGTAGGCGCGGCTTCTCGGTTGGAAGCTGTGTTCTGATTGGCTGCAGAGAGCTGTGTTCTGATTGGCTGCACAGAGCTGTGTTCTGATTGGCTGCACGGCTCAGTGAAGCCGAGGTGAAGTTTTGAGGCTGAAGCAGGAAGTTGGTGAGTTGCTGTTTGAACAGGACGGGATCTTCTCTCTCACGGACACCTGGCAGACATGAAGCGATCCTCCAGGTAAACGGGCCAGAGCGTTTCTTTACTGCTGGAGCTGCTGTTTGTCGCTGCAGAGGCTCATGTGGCCGGTTGTCTCCTCTTTAGAGATGTTTTCTGTCGCTCAGAGGTTGTTTGATGTTTGAACATGCAGCAGAGGAAGTGGCTTTGTGAAGCAGATGGAGCTGCAGGGAGGGGCAGCAGGAGAGACCGCTGCTTACTCAGAAACAGGAGAAATTAACTCACCTGTCTGCTCCTGGATCAGTTCACAGGTGAACAGCTCATGGAGCTTTAATGTCCACTATAAAACTCACAAACCAGTGGATTAGAACTAAAACTGGTCATTCTATGTGCAGTGGATACATGTCAGGTAATTAATAGTTCAGTCCAAGCTGTTCTCTGTCTAAAGCCTAAAACTGCTGTGGTTTAATTTGCACAAACTGCCTCAGATTATTTGCTGTTGCACCAGATTAACATGAATTTGAGGCTCACCTCCTGCAGCCCAGTGCCAACAAGCTGAAGCTGCTATTGATGCTCATGATGTGGATTGATTGGATTTCCTGGTTAACAAGTTGTTTCTGGGTTTGATTAAAGTGAAGCATTTTACACACAAACTACATTGAAGTGCGCTATAAAGGCGATAATGTGCAAAAATGGTTTTGAGATCTGCTTCATTTCAAATTTTGCCTTACACTTGTGCAGATGAGCAATTTAAAATAATAAAAACTCAGATTATTTGTTGAGTTTCTGCATCATCTGATTCTACAAGTCAGTTCAGAGGAAACTGGTCTGTAAAACACAAACAAGCATTAATGTGAAGTCATGTCTGGACAACAGCACTTACTGTAAGTCTTAATGGATCAGCAAATGGATCTCGCTCCCACTGATGATCCCACGTTTCAGGACCGCAGCCCATCAGTGATTCTGCAGCATCTCTTTCCTCCTCCTCGTCCTCTCTGGTACGGCAGGAGCTCACTCCAGCCTTTAAAGGTCATGACAGGGCTCCTCCATCATGGTTCACTCACACTTTTATTGGGATTAAATGTTTCGTCTCAAGTTTGATCAAAATCATCCTTCAGGTTTAAACAGAAGTTTGCATTCTTCCTTGGTTCTGGTTCTGGTTCTGGTCCTGGTTGGTCTAAAAACTGACTGTTCACACCTGCTTAGATTTAATTCAACTCAGTGGAGATTTATGGGTTAATTTTTTCAGTCTTTGACACAGAGTTGAACAATTAGGAGAGATTAAAGAGAAAAATCTGACCATTTACAGCTGAATAACCAGAGACTTATTACAAACTACTGTAAACCCAATTTTTGTAATTATTTTTTTATTTAAATTTGTATTCATTTCTTACTGTGAGGTAATCTGTAATTTCCTGCTCCTTCAGATTGGTAATCTGTGTCGTTGGTGAGGTTTACATCCTGGATCATGTCTCTTTAAAAACACCAAAGTTCATGCTCAATAATCCAGGTAAAAATCCAACAATGTCCAGTCGGGTCATCTGGACGGTTTCTGGATTCTTCTGGATGCTGTTTGTGGGAATAATCTGTTTGTTTTGGTGGCTCCTTCGATTGAAGGACGAAACGTCTCTGCGAAAAAAGAAACCGTCCAGATGACCTGACTGAACGCTGTTGTCTTTAAAAAGTTCTTCTGGAGCCTACAATTAGTTTGAGACGTCATCAGGGTGATTACAAACTGCTCTGCTTCTTTTAGGACCTCTGTGTTTTCAGAGTGGAGACAAAATGTCAGCTAAACTCCGTCCTGCATGTTAATGTGCACTTTGTTTGTGCATTCCCTCCTCCTGGAAACATGGACGCTCACAATGAATGCCTTTTACATGTGGAGTTATGTGCCCTGTTTGGTTCCCCAGCATGCCCTGCTCTGAGGCCAGCGTTTTGTCTTTCATGGGCTCCAGTCGGGCCACACCTCGGTGTCCTCTTTCATCACACGGTGCACGGTCTGTGTGTGGTGTTGTGGAGGAGCCCACGCCCTGCTTGTTGTCCTGCAGGCGAGCAGAGGCAAACAGACGCCTCTCTGGTCGTCACGTCCCCCGTCAGCCCAAACACAAAGCAGCTCTGATCTCCTCTTGATGACTCATCAGCGGCTCATTTTCTGCTTCATGGATCCTTTTCTGAAAACTTCAAATGAATAAAAGTCGCTTGATGTGATTTGACCTGGAGTCCAGCCAGCCTCTGTTCTGCTCTGTCGGTGAGAAGAGGGTAAAACCTTGTCCCCGTGCTTTATGCACACGTCGCTCTGATTGGCTGACTGACGGCTGATTCAGGAGCAGCTGATGACACTGACAGGTTTTGATTGACAGGTCCAATCATTTGCTTTGACCGTGAGGCTGAATCATCAGTTGTCTTTTTTTAAAATCCGGTGATCCAATCGTTTCTCAAATCTGCCAAATGCTTCGGCTTCGTTTGGCTGAGCACGCAGCTCCAACAGGACTTTACCGTTTGTTTCGAGGCCACATTAAAATGCTCAACCTATTTTATTATTTTACTGGTTATCAGACATGTTAAACTTGATGGAGAAGAAAAGAACGTGCACTCAAGGTTTTAGTCCATCTGAAACAATCCTCTATATCTTAACTTTGGCACCTCGTTCTGTAGAAGAGTGAAAATTTAAACTAAGACATAAATCAGACATTTAGTTTTCAGCCTCCGGAACTAAAACCAGAAGGCCAGACCAAAACACCAAACTCAGTTCAGCCAAATATAAAAATAAATGTTAGAATAGTTGTAGTTGGCATTCTAAGATGCTCGCATCCAAAAACCAAAACCTCAGTATTGTCTGAGTTTAAAAACTAGGTTTTTGTCTTTAAAAATACTTGTAGTCTAAGTAACTGATTGAATTCATTGAATTTCAAGGGACAAATATAACTGAGTATCATCAGCATAACAATAAAAATTTAACCCATGTTTAATAACATTACCTAATAGAAGCATTATAGTATTCGTCCGAGCACTGAGCCCTGAGGAACTCCATGCCTAACTTTGGTTCTTTGCTTCTGTAACCTGGAACACCTTAACAAAAATATCTGCAGCTGTTGACTTTGACCTCTCTAAGGGATTTTAAACAGTTAAGTTTGATGCACAAATCAATGCAGACATGTTCCTGTTTTTAATATTTTACCTCGTTTCATAACGTTGCTTGTTTTTATTTTGTTTTATATCACTACATTTATTTACTTTTTATATGCATTTTATGGCTGTTTATTGTGTGTACCTTATATCTGGTTTGTTTGAACTGGTCTCTTGAAAATGAGCCATGACTCAGAGACTAACCTGTTTAAATAAAGGTTGAATGGAAAAAAAAGTTATGAATATGATTAATGTAGGCTATAAACAGCGAACATTAATTAGAGAATAAAGATAGAACAAAGCTTGTTTTGGGAGAGAAGGACTTTTTGTACTTGTTAATTTATTTTAAAGCCATTTGGCTGTGTCTCGTTCCTTAATTATTCTAAAGTGGCCAAGTTACACAAAAAACATTTATTATTATTATTAATTATTAACATATTTGTTTTTAATGACAATAAATGTACTAATAAAAACTGTTCAGAGCCATTTGGTTTAAATTCACTTTTACCTTTTTGATATAAAATGATTAATTTAAGTAGACCTTTCATTTGAAACACAAGCTTTTATTTTTATAGACGGTGCTCTGATGCGTTCTAAAACTGATGAAGTGCAAATATTTTAGTTTACTGCGATTTTTGGGAAGCAATTATTTTTAATCACTGGTCATGAAGTAAAACCTGTTAATGGTTACATGTGTGTTTATTTAAACATTTGTGGTAAAGTTAATGTTTTACAGAATTTCAAAGACTCTTAGATTAATTTCTGTATTTACTTTAATAAAACAAGTGTAATTTTTCATTTTGTGCATGTTTAGCATGTGCAAGACGGATGCAGATGATCTGGAAGTCCTTGAATCACAGATGAACTCCATCAGAGAGTTATGAGAAATCACAGCTTCAGTCCTCAGGAAGCTGCTGACCTAATCTGCATCCATCTCCTTCAAAATAAAAGCAGGGATTTTAGATTTGCATGCAGGATTATTTATATTTGATTTCAGTTTTTTCTTTGACTTCTTGTTTTTGTGTTGGCTGTGAAATCTCAATTTGTTTTTTTACTAGAACGTGACCTTTCAACAAACCATAAATCTGATCAGAACTTTTCAGGTGGTGATAAATCCGTGCATCATATGTAGTGAGTCATATAACTGAGACCTGCTGCAGGTTTTATGGTTGTTCCTTCATGTTTGCGAAGTGGGAAGCGTTGCCACCAACCTGTCTGTGTGCACTCTTCAGTTTTTCTTTCTTTGCTTTGCATCAAAGATCTTGTTGTTTGTCTCTGATCAAAGCTGCAGGAGCAGTGGAGCCGTCTCGTCAGCAGAATGAAAACTGTTTGTTCTCCACAGCCTGGATAATAAGCGTGGTGCCTTTGTGTTCCTGCTGACTGAGTGCCTCGGCCCTGCTCTGGTCCGGTTAGCCTCTAATGAGGGCTGCAGTGCACGGAGCAAAGATTAAAGCAGTCAGCCAGGAGCAAATTAATTCAAGCAAATCTCTTTAGCCTGTCTCGTTATACATTTGTGTCCAAACACAACTAATATAATCCCCTTCTTTAAATGCAAATGTTTTTTTTTTCTTTCAGCAAATCCAAAGAATGCACCTTCAATGCAGGTAAGACCTTTACTTCCCTACTGTTGGGTTTTGTGTCATATTATCATATACAGGTGCTGGTCATAAAATTAGAATATCATAAAAAAAAGTTTATTTCAGTAATTCCATTCAAAAAGTGAAACTTGTATATTCATTCATTACACACAGACTGATAAATTTCAAATGTTTTTCTTTTAATGTTGTTGATTGTAACTGACAACTAATGAGAATTCCAAATTCAGTATCTCAGAAAATTAGAACACTGTGAAAAGGTTCAGTATTGAAGACACCTGGTGTCACAGTCTAATCAGCTGATTAACTCTAAACACCTGCAAAGGTCTTTAAATGGTCTCAGTCTAGTTCTGGAGGCTACACAATCATGGAGAAGACTGCTGACTTGACAGTTGTC
>JARVLU010001196.1:38270624-38285329 GCA_031762415.1 Simpsonichthys santanae | reverse complement strand
TTTTATGACTTGATAAATAAAGTTTCAGTGTTTATTATGGACGTGATGTCATGCAGGTGGTGTTTCCTCTGAAACAGTTTTAATTTTTATGACTTGATAAATAAAGTTTCAGTGTTTATTATGGACGTGACGTCATGCAGGTGGTGTTTCCTCTGAAACAGTTTTAATTTTTATGACTTGATAAATAAAGTTTCAGTATTTATTATGGACATGATGTCATGCAGGTGGTGTTTCCTCTGAAACAGAGTTTTAAATCTGAACTTTGTGTTGAGGTGGGCGACTCCCTGGGTCCGGTCCGGTCTCTGGCTGAAGGTAAACCAGGTGAACTCTTCATCGGGACGACGAAGAACGCCATCATCAGAGCTGCCTTCCCTGACACCCTGACCCCCATCGTTCAGGTAGGCCGTCGGTTTAACGCCCGTTGGTCGTGGCGCTCCTGACGCACTGAATGAACCGTGTCGGGTTTGACAGGGTCACACCGACGAGCTGTGGGGGCTGGACGTCCACCCCTCCATGGAGCAGTTTGTGACCTGCTCTCAGGACAAGCAGGTCCACCTGTGGGACGTCGACTCCCATCAGCCCCTCTGGAGCAAATCCATCGAGGTCAGGCAGCGGTGACATGAATGAGCGTCGCAGCTAAACAAGTAGCTAACGTTTTCTTTTCTGCTGCGTGTCAGGATCCAGGGAGGTCTGCAGGGTTCCATCCCAGCGGGGCCGTTGTGGCCGTGGGCACCATGACCGGAAGGTGGGGCCCCTCTGCTGTTTCACCACAGAGAACCGTTAACCTTTGACCTTTAGTTTGTTAAACTCAATCACCCACTTCTGAAAGCGACAATTCTGTCTGTTAACTATAAAAACCTTGTGGGGAGAGTTTAATAAACAACCTTTTAAAACTTTCAGAACTTTCAGGTTACTTTTTTAGCTAGTTTTCTACTAACTTGGGCATTAACTGGCATTTTTATTTTAACCTGTAGCTTTTGTGAAGCTAGCCTTTAGCTAGCCTTTCAATACTTTCAGCTAGCTCAGTCTTTTGTTAGTTTTGCTTGGGTTCTGCTTCTTTTAGCTAATGCTTTGCTACTTTTGTCATACAGCCAACAGTTTTTACGTTTTAGCTAGTCTTCTACTAATTTGTGCATCTAACTGGCATTTTTTTTAACTTTAGCTTTTGTGAAGCTAGCCTTTAGCTAGCCTTTCAGTACTTTCAGCCAGTCTTTTGCTAGTTTTACTTGGGGTTCTACTTCTTTTAGCTATTGCTTTGCTACTTTTGTCATACAGCCAACAACTTTTTTAGCTAGTCTTCTACTAATTTGGGCATTAACTGGCATTTTTATTTTAACCTGTAGCTTTTGTGAAGCTAGCCTATAGCTAGCCTTTCAGTACTTTCAGCTAGCTCAGTCTTTTGCTAGTTTTACTTGGCATTTTTTTTAGCTAATGCTTTGCTATTTTTGTCATACAGCCAACAGTTTTTACATTTTTAGCTAGTCTTCTACTAATTTGGGCATCTGGCATTTTTTTAAACTTTAGCTTTTGTGAAGCTAGCCTTTAGCTAGCCTTTCACCACTTTCAGCTAGTCTTTCGCTACTTTGCGAGTGTTCTGCTTCATTTAGATATATTAATACTTTTGGTATTCAGCTAGCCTTCTGCTGCCTTTAGCTAGCATGAACGGGTTTTAAGACGTCTCGTGTGTTTCAGGTGGTTGGTGCTGGACACCGACACTCGGGATCTGGTCTGTGTGCACACCGATGGAAACGAGATCATTTCTAACATCAAGTACTCTCCAGGTAAGCAGTCCATTAGATATGAACACGGCCGAGCCCCGCGGCGTTTCCAGTGACGTGAGCTCTTGGTGTCTGCAGACGGGAACTTCCTGGCTGTTGCGTCACACGATAACTTTGTGTACATCTACGCTGTGACGGAGAACGGCCGCAAGTACAACCGTGTGGGGAAGTGTGTGGTGAGTCCACCTTTACCCGACGCAGCAAACCTTTTTTATATTTGGAGCTCCAGGAAATGAAAAACTAGACGAAGCAGTGGTTCAAACACTAGAACTGCTGTTTATCGTTTCAAAATAAAAGCTGACAAGTTCTTGTTTTGTTCGTCCTCCGTCAGGGTCACTCCAGCTTCGTCACCCACGTGGACTGGTCATCAGACAGCCATTATCTTGTCACCAACTCAGGAGATTACGAGATCCTCTTCTGTAGGTTTCATTCTCTCTACGAGTGTGAATTTAGTTTGAAAGTCTCTAAACCGTCAAAAGTTCTCTCACGTTCAGAGTGTTGAAGTCGCACTGCGCCATGAAGGTGTTTTATTTGTTGTTTTTCAGGGGAGGCAGGCAGCGGGAAGCACGTCACCAACATGGACACGGTGCGCAACCTGGAGTGGGCCACCTACACCTGCACTCTGAGCTTCAGCACCTTCGGTAGGTCGATCAGTTTGTATACGCCCGTCGAAGAATTCCAGAGTTGCGTCGCTCCAGGTGGCCGCGTGGTGGCGCAGCTCTGTTACTTTCATTCTGAGATATTGTTTTAGAAAACTTGGGAGCAGCTGATTAACATCTCAAAAGCTCAAATAACACCTCAACTACAGCTCCAAATCCCAAAATGAGTTGAAAAGGAGGCACCATGGATGCATCCTCATCTACCTGGCGGAGGAGCTCGAGTACCTGATTGCCGAGATCCTGGAGCTGGCGGAAAACACGGTTCGTGACAGTGGAAGGAATAGAATCATCCCCCGACACCTGCAGCTGTCTGCAATGATGAGGAGCTCAACCAGCTGCTGGGAGGAGTTCTGTCCAGCGTTTAGGAGGTCCTGCTGCACAAGAAGACCGAGAAACCCAAGTCCATAAACGGATCAACGTCTGCAGCTGGTTTCTTCAGATCCGCAGTGCAAGCGAGATCCTTCCTGCCACGGCATCAGCATCTAGAACAACTCTTAATGAAACCAGGATGATGACAGCAACATTTAGTTTCCCTCTGAGATTGATAGTGTTTCAAATTTGAACTGAAGGTCTCCATCCGATCTGCTCGAGATGATTTAATGAAACTCACTGCACTTAAAACCACCACTGCATGAGCGTCACACGCACTTTGTCACCTCAGCTCCAAGGTCAAGGTCACAAATCAAGGTCTTGACAGTGATCTGTTCAAATGATTCGAGCAGGTCTGGAGGTGCAACAACTTGACTCTGGTGACACCACAGAGGTTGCAGAGTGGAACCAGCCGTTCCTCCAGTCTGGGTTTAGGCTCATCGAACCGAGCCCGTCATTCAGCAGCGCTTCAATAAGCAGGAGGGCGTCAGGCATCCTTTACGTACCACGTCTCCCATAATGCATCTCACCATCAACTCTACGTCGGCTATGTACGTCTCAGAACGTGTTTCGTTGCCTTCCCAGCTGTTTCTGCAGCTGCCCGTTGTCCAGAGCCGCTGAGTCCTGGTCTTCCTGTCGTCTGCAGTGGACTCGAGGCTCGTTCAGCTGGAACCGGACCTCGGTGGTCTCTGCTGGTCCGGGTCACTGGCCGTATGATGGTTTGATGGGTGTTTAATGGGCCGTACGCAGGACTGTTGTTTAAAACGTCACAGGTTGTGTGGGGACTGGAGTTGGACGAGGAACTGTTGCCCAGGAACCAGACCCGGGTCCAGCTCCTGACACGTGTTCCACCCTCAGCTCAGGACTTTTAGAACATGAAGTCAGCATCAATATTTGTCTCCTCCTCAGTCTCCTGCTGTTTTCTTCTCTTGGTCTCGCAGGAATTTGGCCAGATGGCGCCGACGGCACGGACATCAACGCCGTGTGCAGGTCACATGACGGGTCCCTGCTGGCCTCCGCTGATGATTTTGGCAAAGTGCACTTGTTCTCCTTCCCCTGTTCTCAACCAAGGGTCGGTCACTTTCACTCATACACGTGCACACACGCACGCACACACACACACACAGTTGGATGACATGAAGCTCTCCAACACATTCATCGTGGATTATATTTATCATAAACAAGAACAGCTCTGCAGACAAATACATTTTCAGCTCTGGATGAAACCGTATTTTTCATCTTTCTGTAAAAGCTAACTGTGTTCAGAAACTGTTTGTGTTGGCTCCGCCTCCTAAATGCTCCGAACAGGTACAAGGTGTTAAAGCTCCAGAGGCTCAAATTGCAGGTGCATCATTAAATGAAACGTTTGTTTCAACAGTTCGTGTCTCGAAACGTTCGGCTCATTCAGGACGTCCCTGCCGTGACTTTAGGTGTTTGTGCAGTTTAAACTTTTTGACATATTTAGCTTTGGCGGCCATGTTTTTTTTCTTCACATCCTTCAAAGCTTTTAAAACTTTTTACTTCTCATTTCAGGTTTGGTTCTGTTTTTTTCTATTTTCAGCTTACTTCAACTCATTTTTACTTCAGTTAACTTCAGCTTCTTTCCAAGTTCTCAGCTACATTTAAACTATTTTCCCATTGATTTAATATTTTTGCTGTTTTTCAGCTAAGTTCAGCCTTTTTGTGCTTTTTTTTTTTTTTTTCCAACTTCCAACTGATTTTTAATTTTAACTTTTTTATGCTCGTTTGGACTTTTCTGCTAATAGACAGTTTCTACACTTTTCAGCTTTTTCTTTAGCTTATTTCAACAAACTGTATTTTGGCTACTTCTAGCTTCTTGTTGCTAATTGCAGCTCTTTTTCATCTACTTTTTTAAAAATAATTTCAGCACTTTTTCGTTCCTTTCATCTTCTTCTTTCCACTTTTCAGCTGTTAATGTATTTAAAGTAAGCTTCAGCTAGTTCAGCAGCTTTCGTTCACTCTTAAATAACTCCAGTTTATTGATTGAAGCAGGAAGCAGCTTCTCGTCAGGAGTCGTCCCAACAGTCCTGAGTGCAGTCGGAGAGAAACGTTTGTTGTTTTGTGTTTCAGTAAATTTGATTTAAATCAGCCGAAAGGCGACGCTCTTGTTAACTCAGAGTCCGGCCTTAAAGAAAATGAGTCAGCGCCGTTTTGCTGGTTTCAGTAAAACAAACGATCCGGTCGTCCTGATTCTGGTTTCCTCGTGTTTCAGGCTCCAGGTCACGAGTACAGCGGGCACAGCAGTCATGTGACCAACGTGGCCTTCCTGCACAACAACAGTCACCTGATCTCCACCGGCGGGAAGGACACCAGCATCCTGCAGTGGGTGGTCGCCTAGGCAACGCCCGCCTCAGCACCACACTTCGCCCGTCCACCTGGCTCCCCTCTCCCTGCTCCTCCGTGCCTACTGGAAGCCTGAAACCCACAGAACCGGCCCGACCCGCTGACCTCAGAGCAGAGTCTCTGCAGGATGAACGCCTCGCCGACCACCTGTGATTTTATCGTGCCTGGACTGTTTCCATTTGAACCGTCTTTAACGGAGAGCGTCACTCGTTTTAAATAAGAAGCTCCTGTTTACGAAGCGGCTGTAGGCGCATGTTCAGCAGCCGAAGCACGGCTGGTTTTCTGCTTCTTGATTTTAAAAAAATGCAAAAACCCTGCAGCGCGACGCCGCCGAGCTTTTTCTCATTCTGACCAAACAGATGAATTGAACGAGGGAATGAATGTTTCTGGAAACAGGAGCCTGCTCGTGGTTAAAGCTCCTTCAGGGTTTCATGCTCCGCCCCCTCCTGCAGCTGGACGTCAGCTTCAAACAAACAAACAAACAAACAAACCTCTGCAGGGACGTTTCAGAACTGAATGTAACCGTTTCACTCTGACCCAGATCTGGAGAGAGCGGTGGATGACCCGGGTCCTGGAGCGGGCCGGACTCTGACCCATCGCCTCGTTTTCTTCCAGTTTTCTCTCCTTTAACTCGACTTGACACGGTCCGGAGGCGCAGAATGTTTCGTGGTGTTTTGTAGAGCTTTTCAAGATGTTTAGCAAAGGTCTAAAGTTCACCCCCCCCCAGCTGCTGTAACGGTGCTGAGCGGGCACCTGGTGGCGCTGCAGGCCAGTAAATATCATGCAGTAAATGTGAGTGGCTGTAGCATTTCAATATTTATCTGTAACCATAATGAATGTTCTGATTAGAACTGTAGGCTGCTGTGCTCTGCCGCGTTCTTTTATCAATAAAGTTTTTTTTTTTTTTTTTTTAACCATATATGTAGTTTATCTCTGTCACAAACAACTGCTGAATAAAATGTAGGCTCTTTCAGTGAAACGGTGTCTCGGATGTTTTATTGTGATCAAGTTTACTGGTTTGGTTCTAAAACTGTTGAGTCGTGCTCCGCAGTCGTTTTAAAGTCCGAGACGGTTGAAAATGAAACGTGTGAATGTGTTTTTAAACAAAGTGAACGAGCAGAGCTGCGTACTTTTCTGTAAAAGTACTTTGGCTCATAGTATTTACTGGATTTTAACTGTAGAAACAGGAAAGGAGAAACAAAACGATGTAAACATTAAATCATGAACATGATTGAGCTCAGATGTTCAAACTATCATCAACCTGTATTATCTGTTACCTTTAGAAATAAATTATTCCATTTGTAGATTTGAAGGTAAATTTCAGCCATTTTTAGTTTTATATAAAACATAAGTTTGTTTTCTGAAGCCCTTTTCTTAGATTTACTTTATTTCTTTAAGTTATTGTTTATTTCACGCTGGTTTCCAGTAAACCAGCTGAATTTAGAACGTTAGTTTAAAACCTTGTGCCTGCAGGAATGGGCTCGAGCAGAGACCCCCACCTGTAGGCGGTCCTCCTCGCAGGTGCTGGGCCCACGTGGAGCCAACAACCACGAGCTGTGCACTGACGAGACCCCCCCATGCAAGTCCTGCAGCTCCAGGGGTCACCAGGTCAAAGGTCAATCACACAAACAGATAAATGACACAATTTGACTTCACTGTCAAAGAAGCGTGTACGTTTATTAACAGACCCCGTACATTAACCACTAATGTTCTTTACTGAGTAACGTTTGAGGATTAATCCAGGTCTCTGTTGTAAATGAGTCCTCGAGGCTCAATGAGATTAATCTGCCTAAATAAAGGTGGAATGAAAAAATGAACGGAAGAGGAAAGTTCTGTTTTTAACCAAGTGTCGTGAGAATGGAGAACAAGTGGATGTTTAATGAGATCAAACAAGATGGAAGATCGTGACAGTCTGTGCAGCGAGACACTGAGCCCCCGAGGCCGTCGCACGCACACACACTCACACACACACACCGCAGACTCACAAACCTGCTGCTTTGATGTCACAACTGAACTGTAGGAGATGTAAACAAACAGGAAGTGCTTCATCAGAGCCACGGACGCTGTTCCAGTGTCTCCTTCGTGTTTTCATCACATAATTAACAAAAAAAATTATTTATGTTCAGATGTCCCTAAAGCGTTTGGAAACAAACAGGTTAGAGCATTTATTTCAGATTAACTCAGATGCTCGACTCCGTGTTTGGTCTCTCCTGTGTTTGTTTGTTTGTTTGTTTGCGATGGTTGAGACCAGTTGAGCGACTGGATCCAGTCAAACCCAGAGGCCCCAGTTCCAGTTGACCAGTCAGCGTCTATCAGACGCTGCGTGAAACCACGACCGCCGTCATTCTCTCACGCGACGCTCTACAGCAGGTTGGCAGAGATCACGTGTGGATCTGGAGAACCCCGCGCACGTGGCGGTTTTGTTGCGTTTTGTTTAAAATACAGAAATTTAGATAAACTTTTATAGAACTGGTTCCTCCAAAACCATGTGTGGGGGTTTTGCTGTCGTGGAGGACGGGTGGTTCTCGTCAAGTACCACGTCAGAGGATGCAGCGTTCTCCAAACACCATTAATATTACAGAAAATTAAAAATAGTAGAAGCTTATATCATAAACAAGCGACATGACCTCTGACCCTTAAATCTGTATGTGCTCGAAGCACTCATGACTCCCAGTTCAGCTCATGTCGGGTCATTAATCTACATTACAGCGCTTCCTGTAGGACCACCAGAGGAATCCAGATCCAGCAGATCTTCCTGCAGGAGAGGCTGAAATGGAGACGAGGGAGGAAGACGAGAGAGGAAGAGTCGTGGTCATGAAAACCTCAGGATCTGCAGGATGATTCTTCTCTGCTCGTCTTTCCCACGACGCTCAGCTGCAGCATCCGACTACTTTCCTTCAAGCTCATCGCCCCGACAGAATCAGCAGCTAAACACCTTCAGGAGTTTGTCTCTGATGTCCTCCAGAAGGACGGATGGATCCAAACAAACTAAACGTTAACGAAGGAGCGACCGGTTGATTCAGAGGCAAAGTTTTAACGTGGAGGCAGAAAAAAATACAAACAAGGGGAATGATGGAGAAACGTTCTACACGGATTAATTTCAAGTTTACGAGTCAACTGTGACGATGAAAGAAGCCACAGCTGCACCTGGTTAGACTGAGTGCAACGCAACATGTGGCCCGTGGGCCAGAACTGGTCTTTTTGAAGACTAGTTTGGGTCCAACAAAGCTGCCACAAACTTATTTATCTGAATATGAAGCTAAAAATACTGAAAGTCGAGCTGCTTTCTATTGAACATCATAATAAACTAGTCTTTCAAATGTTATTAAATGTGATGACTGCAAGGGGCGGGGCTTAAACATGCACACCAGTTAGCAGTTTTCTGATTGGTTCATCTGTTTGACCCATTTAAAGGCTGTAAAGATGCACAACACACTGACGACAACAGCAGTATTAACTCTAAAAGTTTATCTAAAACTAAAAATGAAACAGGTCATGGTGCCCATATCCAGCCATCACTATGTGAGAGGAAGGGGACACCCTGGACAGGTCTCCAGTCCATCACAGGGACACACACAGACAAACAACCATTCACTCTCTCTCTCTTCTAGAGACGATTTGGAGTCACCATTCAGCCTAACATGCATGTTTTTTTGGTCTGTGGAAGAAAACTCACGCAGCACAGAGAGAACATGCAAACTCTACACAGAAAGGTCCCCAGCCAGGATTTGAACTGTCGACCTTCTCGCTGAGGGGCAGCAGCTCTACCAAGTGCACCACCGTGCATCAGATGAAAGAGTAAAACATAAAAATAAAAAAACAAGCGGACATGCATCAGCCAGTGTTTGACCCCGCTGTCATGTCTGAACTTTACTGCAGGCCATAAAGTAGATTAAATTATCCTTTTTAAATGGTTTTAAATTCATTTATTTCTCCTGTGTGCAGATGTGGGCCGAGTCAGAACAGGCTGCATGGACAGCAGCTGTAATATGAAGGAAAATAACTCAAATACTGAAGAACGGGGGCACAGGGCAGAAAATGTCCGTCCCACAAGAAGTTCCAGACCTCTTGTAACGTCCACCAGCTTGTCATGAAAGAGACGTCAGATGCGTGGAGTAAGCCTGTCACCATAACAAATGCTGCTGGGCGATTAATTGTCTCAGAAATTATTGCGATAAACAATAATATTATTTGAAATTTGACAAGAATTAGTAATTATTGTCAAATTTAAGAAGAAATGGTTTCATTTTGAGGTTGTACCTTTTTTGACCACTGGATGGCAGTATACGACTGTTTGAACTGAAGAATGGACAGTGAGGGAGTGAGCAGCGTGTCTCTAATAAAAATGGGAGGGACTGTGTCTCCATCCTGTTTTTCAGTTCTAAAAATGCCGGACGCTCGGTGTGATTTGAGCTCTTTAGCATTTGTCACACAAAACTTCAAATAAATAAAAAATCAGTGAACAAGTTTTCAGCTTTTTGCAGAGAAAAACAGCTTTTTACACGAAGGCACGGGTTTCAACCGTGAACTTTGGAGCTTCGACATAACAGAGGTTTTTTCCTCGAGGTCGGCCTGTTAGCTTAGCTCGTAGCTTAGCTTCTCAGCTTAGCTGCTTTTAATGATCCAAAAACACAGTTTTGGCCTTTTGTCATCCGTGTCTTCAATAGAAAGAGAGAGACACGAAGAAACGATAAAGCCGATAAATGAAATTTAAATATCGCGACAGGCCTAGCGTGGAGCAACGACAACCTTTATCTTTTTTTTTTTTTTTTTTTTTTTTTGTAGTTGTTGTTTCATACTCTCTGGACCGGGACCCTCTTCAGTGTTTAGAAAACTCCGGTCTCGCCAGAGGCTGATGGCTGTGGAACCACTAACAACGACCCACAAATAAACGCTGGGACGTTCGTTTTGGACCTGACGTGTGAGCAGGAGGAAGTCATGGATGCAGCTCCACATGAAGCTTTAGTCACTGTTTACATGGTGTTAGTGGAAAACTGTTTCAGGAACAGAACGACCTGCTCTGCTCTGACCGTCTGATGTCAGCCATCACGGTTCAGCTAACACGACCGGGGGAAATGAAGGTTACCGAGACACATGATGTAGTCCGAGACTGGACCGGACAGAACCACTAATGACATCAGAACCTGAGCAGGTTTTAAAGGAAAGGCTGATTAATGGATAACTGGAGAACGTCAAGGACAAACACTTAGCCCATGGACTTTATGGTTTCCATTTGAATATTTCCATGAAGCATGTCGCCTGCCGCCTTTCACGCCAGAGATTTTAACTAAACGTATCGTAAAACCAATGTAGATTCAGCCATTTTAGTAACAGTATGAAAACTGTTTATTGCTTATTTATTATTTGTATTTATTTAACGGTCAGCATTCCTGTTGCATGGTGGAAGAAACAACCTTTTAAAGCACGCCTTATATTAAAATGGTGTAAAGTTTGGCTAAATAAGTCAATTACGGTATATAAAAGGTTTGGTATCTTAGATGCCACGTTTCTTAAAAAGCATTAAAAGGGCAATTTCAACCTTATTTTTAACCAAAGACCAACTTAATGATAATATTTGTACATATGGAACAATTCAGTGCAAGACGAGCTGCTCTATTTTGGACTATTTGTAGTTTGGTTAAGGATTTTTCTGACTGGAGCACACCATCGGATAATTCTGCAAGTGACACAAGACAACTTTGTTAATAATGTGAGGGATTAATTTTAATGGTATATAATGTACCGGTAAGCATCTTTTTATAACAGTTGTCTTCCCATCACTGCAACAGTGCGTTCAGTCTGCTGAGACCATTTCAATCTGCTGTCCATAATAATTCCCAGAAGTCTAATTTCTTCAACCTGAGAAATGGCTTTTCCATCTAGACATGTTTAGTTTTGGCAAAGTTTTTAATTCACAATTTGATCCTAATGTTATGCTTTTGGTATTAGATACGTTAAAAACAAATTTATTTGAATGCACCCGTTTTACAAATTGCCTAAATTTGCTGGCCAACAGTGTCTCAACAGATGAACCTGACATAGATATTGTGGTGTCATCAGCATAGATCACTGCTCTGGTGCAGGACATGCTACAGAACAAAAAGCAGGTCATTAGTGAAAAAGTGAAAACGGCAAATGTCCTAAACAGCTGCCCTGTGGAACTCCATACTGTACAGGTATTTGTTTTATAGATGATAAACTGCCATTAAAAAATACACATGCTCTCATTGAGGAAGATAGCTAGCAAACCAGCTAGAAAATAAACCTATTACGAGTATTCCTGTGCGATGACGTGTTAAAGCTCAGAGTGAGCGTTGTGGATGACTCTCAGCTTCTAAAACAATTAATTTGAGCTCAATCTTTGTTAGACTGGCTGAGTTACAGATAATTTTGTGTTTTCTGAGCTTGGTTAGCTGTGGTGGCCATCTTGAATCAGACTCCAAATGTTAATTCATATTTTTAGCTTAAAGATTTTTTAAACATTTTTGCTTTCAGTTAGTTTTTTTTTTTTCTAGTTGTAATTTTAAATAACTAATTCTTCAACTAATTCAGTTATCCAGCACCCAGCGGTCAAACTGTTTTAGGATTGTTGTAAAAATGTATTTCTATGGAAGGAGATCGATTCATTGTCCAAAAAAAAAAATAAAAAAAAAATAAAGAAAATCCTGAATTCTGTCTTTGTTCTCAGAATTCAGGAAAAATAAATATTTATGACCCTGATCGTCTTCGTCCATTTGTCTTGTTGACATTTTAAACCTGCTCTCTGCTCAACAATCAGCCTATCAGAGGCTCTGCCCGGCGCATGCGCAGTACGGGGCAGGCTTCACCTTCTGGAGTTAGACAAGAGGAGCGGCAGATTTATGGTTAGATTTTAACAACTGCATGGTTTTATTAGCTTAGATTTTTTTAAATGACAGTTCATTTAAAGTTAATCTGATGAGTTTGGGTTTTAAAACATGTTAGTTCTTTAAAACTAACATAAAAAGAAAGACTGAGCTCTGCGGGGAGTAAAGAGTTAAAAACCACCGTCGGGCACAGCGTGTCCAGGTGGACCCACTTCAGATGGAAACCGGGACGTGAAGCTCTCAGACTGGACCAGCTGGAGGAGACAACCCACAGGGAGCCGTGCACATGCGCGCGCACAGACAGGAGGACAGAAGGAGGCAGAGCGGGACTGGACTGGAGTTCCGCAGCCCCCTGAGACCGGCAGCCTTCAGTCCAGACTCTCAGAGGATCAGGGATCAGACCAGGACCCTCTGCGCCTTTTCTGTGGACCTGATCCGGATCCTGCAAGAGGTGAGCTGCTCTTTTTTAAATCTGTCTGAAGGTTTAGTGAACACCTCATGAAAACTGGTCCAAGTGGTTTTGAAACTAAGGTCTCCTGACCCCCCTGCTGGTTCTGTTGCTGGCTGCAGAAGCCAGACTGGATCCGGGCTCTGAGTCCAGCAGCTGCCATGAATAAATGATGGGGGGTGAGAAGTGCTGCCTCAGTGTTGGGTTTCTTCACGCAGCACAACCTCAAAGAGCATCATGACTGGCAGGTTGGTCCGGTCCACTTAGTGAACTTCATCAACGGTGCTCGCAGCTCCTCCTCCTCCTCACCTGAAAATGCAGGAAAAGTTGGAGTTTGGGGCTGGAGCTACGTTTACTGACTGTTTCCTCCGTTCAGGGCCAAAATATGTGTTTTTGTTTGTTTGTTTGTTTGTTTGTTTGTTTGTTTGTTTCTCTGTCAAAACGATCAGCTCGGCTCGACCTGTGGTTCGTTGAAGCCGTTTGTGCTGAGGGTGATGGTTAATGTCTGCTGAGGTCACAGCTTCCTCTGGAGCCCAACAGCCTGAAGCACCGGCTGCTTTCTTTCTTTACGGCTCATTAATCGATGAAACGTATTTGAATTTAAAATAGAACTCCTCCTGTTTGAGACGTCAACTTGGTCTCACACTGAACAGAACGTGTTCAAGCTGCATCACTAAGGTTCTGTCCTGACCGAACATGCAGACGATGCTCAGAACGAGCAGCTCAGCTGGGAACAGTTCTGTGACCTCTGGTTCGTCGCACAAGGGAAACAAAGATCTGAAGACAAGTATCTGAACATACGAGACGCTCGGAGCTGAAACAGGCCACACAGAGTTGGACTGTACAGACTGAACAGCTGTTCTGGTTCATCACAGCTCAGGTTCTTACTGGAGCTTTAACGGACTGTTCATCAGGTCAAAGCAACTTTTAGTTGTGTAGAAAATTCTAATCGATCGCAAACAAAACTGTCCTTTAATCTGACGTTTCCATTTTAGCTCAGAATGCTCTTTAACACAGGAGGTGAAGGATCTGCTGAAGCTGTCGGGGGATTCTACGTAAAAGAGCAGAAACAAAAATTCAGACGTGCGTTCATCGGAGTCTCCTGCTGCGGACGGCTCGAAACTTTTGAAGATACAGATCGTAGTTTTCACTCAGCGACTCTGAGGTTTAATATTCAGTCGGTTTCAGTCTGTCTGTCTCAGGTTTGCTGTCAGCGAGTGACGGACACAAGTTTGTGGCTACAGATGCTCGATATTGGATTTTTGACCGATGTCCGATATGCCGATATGTTAAAACTTATTTGGCCGATAACCGATACCGATATTTTTATATATTTTCCTTTGCCAGAACATAACCCTCTTATTTAGGCTTATTTGATACAAAAATTGTGCAACAGCTGGTGACATATATTCAGCAACAGCAATATGATATGCATAGAACTTTAACTTAGGCCTGTCGTGATAAACAATAAATCAATTAATCGCATGATAAATGGAAATTATCAACCTCATTTTAATTTATCGGCTTTATTGTTTCTTCATGTCTCTCTTTCAACTGAAGACACTGGATGACAAAAGGCTCAACTCCAGTGTTTTTCACTGACCCCTCCCTTTCTCTTTTCTTTAAAACCTGTTTTAATCATCCAAAATCTCATTTTTGGATCGTTAAAATCAAATAAGCTATGAGCTAAGCTAACAGGCCGACCTCGGGGAAAAAAACCCTCTGTCTTGTTGAAGCTCCAAAATTCACGGTTGAAACTCGTGCCTTCGTATAAAAAGTTGCTTTTCTCTGCAAAAAGAAGCTGAAAATTGTTTACTAATTTTTTTTAATTAAAAGCTTTGTGTGAAAAATGCTATGCTAAAGAGCTCAAACCACACCGAGCGTCTGGCATTTTGAGAACCGAAAAAAGACAGCCCGTGTCATGTAAAGGGGCCTCCCTCCCATTTTTCTTATAGAGACGCTGCACATCTACCTTCAGTCTGTCGGTCCACTCGCTTCCGAAATGTCCAAATTAAAATGACCATACCAATGGAACGTGCCTGAGAAAAATCCCCGAGATCTGATCCATTCTGCCAAAAGTCTGGGTTTTTGAGACATGAACCAAGCCATCATGTAAGGCAGGCAGCCTGACCAGATCCACATTTGCTGCCGACGACTTCCTTGTTTGTTGATAGACCAGGAACCAGCCAAATCCAAAAAGCAGGAACCAGTTGTCATAAATCCAATTAAATATGTGTCCTTA
>JARVLU010001196.1:38252285-38266426 GCA_031762415.1 Simpsonichthys santanae | reverse complement strand
CCGTGATATATATCGTTACCGCCACCCATCACAATTCATATCGTGATATGAATTTTATGCCATATCGCACATCCCTACTGGACACCCAGATAATAAACCAATAGTCCAGTCTAGACATGACAAATGCATGAACCAGTTTTTCTGCATCATTTTTAGATGTTTCTAATGTTTGTGATGTTACGCAGGTGGAAGAAGGAGGTTCTAGTAATGTTTTTAATGTGGGGGTTAAAAGACATGTCCTGATCAAAAATAACACTAATATTTTTAACATTAGAACTGGAGGCAGATTAATGTGTTCAGGTCCAAAAACTAAAACCTCAGTCCTGTCTGTATTTAAAAGCAGAACATTTAGGGTCATCCAGGTTTTTATGTGTTCAAGACATGTTTGTAGTCTAAGTAACCGCTCTCCACTTGAATATCGTGCACCAACAATTTTTTTTTCATTCTCTTTTCAGTCCAGTCCAGAAAAATACTCAACTTAAAAACTACAAACATTCACTGTTCAAATCCCTCAGCGCCGAGGGACTTCAGTGTCCTGCCTGTTTATTTTAGATTATTACTGAAGTCATGGGTTTTTGGGCAGTAGCTGTGTTTCCTCAGTGAGTTTCTCATTTTTAATAATTCATAATCAGTGTTTTTCACTCTCATGAGCTGTAATGTCCTTCTTAAGGACGACTGATGAAGTTGGATGACCTGAAACGAGCGGCTCGTGTTCTCAGGCTTCTTTAACTGTCGTCATGAAGTTTATTGCTGCTTTTGGAAGATAACGTGTCGTCACTGGCTCAGTTCAGATTTAATGAGATTTTTTCAAAATGTTTTATTGACTCTATAAAAACACGCCCCACACAGATCGTCACAGCTGCAGCTCTCTGTCACTTCCTCTAACTCAACTCATAAAGGAGTATTTTCACTCATTCTCCCACATCGTGCATGAGAGCTGATGCACGAGGCAGCCGGGGCTCTAAGTCCTGCTGTTCACGCGTGGACACATGACAGTTGATTCCTGTCACGTTAGGAATGGGAGATGAAACGACACCGTCCTGTGGAAACACGTGTTCTGGTCCAGTTCTTTTGCTCTACGTGGACAGGGTTAGTTCAGGAAGGCCCCGGGGTTTGTTTGTCTCCAGGTGAGGGTCATTCTGTGTGGAGTCTGCAGTCCTTGTACATATGTCACGATAACAAGTTTTGCTGGACGATTGTTTCAGAAATTATTGCGATAAACAATAATATTGTTTGAAATTTGACGATAAGTAGTAATTGTTAAATTTAAGAAGAAGTTATTGTTAATTTGTTTTGTGTGTAGTACCTTTTTCCAACCACCAGATGGCACTATAGGACTGTTTGAGCTGAAGGATGGATAGTGAGGGAGCGAGCAGCGTGTCTCTTTAATAAAAATATGAGTGAGGCCCCTTGACGTGACATGGGCTGTCTCGCTTCAGTTCTCAAAATGGCGGACGCTCGGTGTGGCTTGAGCTCTTTAGCATTTTTCACACAAAGCTTTTAATAAAAAAAAATCAGTAAACAAGTTCTCAGCTTCATTTTACAGAGAAAAACAACTTTTTACACAAAGGCACGAGTTTCAACCATGAATTTTGGAGCTTTGACAAGACGGAGGGTTTTTCTCGAGGTCAGCTTGTTAGCTTAGCTCGTAGCTTAGCTTCTCAGCTTAGCTGCTTTTAACGATCCAAAAACATGATTTTGGACGATTAAAACAGATTTTAAAGAGAAAGGGAGGGTTCAGTGAAGATCACTGGAGTTGATCTTTTTGTCATCCAGTGTCTTCAGTAGAAAGAGACATGAAGAAATGATGAAGCCGATAAATGAAAATAATGTTGATAATTTTAATTTATCATGCGATTAATTGATTTATTGTTCATCGCGACAGGCCTGCTTGTACATGCACAGGGTTTCTTCACTTTCCTCCTACAGTTCCACATCCTGCACGATAAATAAATGGATGAGTGTGAATCGGCCCGTGTGCGAGGGTTAATGGTCGTCTCTGAGGTCATCGGCTGCTTGGACTGAGTTTCAGCTATTAGATTACAACCTGAGAGCACAGGATGCAGGTGTGAGCTGCCTCGCAGTTTTCCTTCAGACCACGTTTGGAGGCGGTCTGGACCGTTTTGACTCACGTCTGAACTCGGTCTGTCCAGAGCCAAGCTGTCGGACCGCCTGGACTGATGTGACCCCACAGGCAGCAGGGTGGAGGGCTCAGCTGCCGGCTGATTCATAAATATTTTGTTGGACTCCTTTTAAAGTGCGTTACAGAACACTTTATGGGTGAGGTTCACTTTGGACCTGCTGTATTCTGTATTCCTTTGTGTGCTGCCTGCCACAGAACAAGCATCGGAGCAGGTTGAATCATAATTAAACAGTGTTAATGTCCTGTTTACACTGGAGCTGCGCAAAACAACAAACAAACAAACAAAATAACGTCTGTCAGAGCACCGTGGAATTTTAAATGAGTAAAATTTGCCTTAACTAATTATTTATGTGCCTTTATGCTCTGAAGAGTGACAAGGGGGAACTGTAAACACAGTCTTTCTGTTCGTCCATATGTCGTGAACAAGATAACTTTAAAAATAAGTGAGGCACCGACTTTTATTTAGGTTTGGGGCTACATCCAGTTGTAAGAACGGTTCCTTCATAAACTGCGTTGCCACGTCATAATTCAAGATGACCACTGGCAAACTATGCTTTCCAATTTTTAAATTGTGGTAGTTAAAAGGGGCCAAAGCCACCAGTGGCCACCCCCTGGCTCCTCCACTGCACCTGGTGGTGGATAAAGTGTCTCCCTCCTCTCCAGGATCCATCACTCTGCTCTTCCTCAGTCTAGAAAACCTCATAATCCGTCCAGTATATTTACTTTATTTACAGCTGTTAGAATGTAATAAGTATAAAGTTCTTTTTACCTTTTTTGTTTCAGATTATTATTTTAAAAAATAATGACGTTTAGTGTCAGGCTGAATCTCTGCAGAGGCTAAACGATGTAAAACTCCTGAACTGAAACTACAGTCATCCGCTCTCTTCCTGTGTCGTCTGCATCATTTATATCACGCCCAGTAAGTAGCCACGTCCCGTGTTTGGACCCTCCTCCTCTTCCTCCGTGCGTCTCGTATTGACCCGTCTCTGACCTCGCTGGAAAGATGAGCGAGGCGGTTTTAGCTCCAACCTTCATGCCAAACAGATAGCTGAGGTTTGTGCTTTACCTTTCTGTTCCTGCTACTGATTCACACACACAAACACGCACGCACGCATGCATGCACGCACGCACACACACACACACACACACGGAGGTCAACCAGCTGTGCAACTTGCTGCTGGAACGATAAGAAACTCTTGTTGATAATTTCTACTTGTCAAAAAGAAACGCCCGTTTTCAGTTTTACACTGATTCTTCACAAAAACTTAAGCTTTCGCCACGGCATTGAGTACCCCCCCCCACCCCCATCTTGAAGGGGAGGAATTGGAAATACCCTTCGTCCATTCGTCTGTCTGTGCATGCTGTGAGCAAAAGTTAAATAAATAGAGTACTGACTTAGATTTTGGTGTGTGGCTACATCTAGGGGTGAGAACGGTTCCTTTTGGAAATTGGGTGGTCACGTCAAAATCCAAGATGGCCACCTCCATATATAAACTGACCCCCCCCCCCCCCACCACCACCACCACCATTTGAGGAAACTGTAGTTCTTAAATTGCTTCATATTAAAGTTCCTTCACATTATTGGGGTGGTTCTTGGGGTGGCCCAAGGTTAATTTACGAGGGCCAAGTCCACCACTGGCCACCCCCTGGCTCCTTCACGGTCACTGTGCAATGCCTCGGACAGAAACAAACAGTGTAACTCCTCCACACCTGAAACTCTCGCATCAAAAACATTTAGGTTTACGTCGTTCCCAGTTCAGTTCCAGTCCAGACAAACTGCAGACATTCACTGTTCGACACCCCCCCCCCCCCCCCCCCGAGACGGGGGACGTTGGCGTATTCTTGTTAGCTTTTTTCCAAAAGATTCACAGTGAAGAACAATCAGGCTCAAATGAAAACCCTTCCCAGGAGAAAGCCTCGTTAACTTGAGTTTAGTCAGGATCAAGTCCTGGGCAGGGTCTGGTCTGGAGCTGGTTCCTGTCTCCAGCGGCCGTTGGGTCAGAGCCAGCATCACTTTGGACCGGCTGCCAGTCTGTCAGAGGCGACGGCCTGTTTTTATTCAGCTCCAACCACAGAAAAGCAGACGACACTTATTTCTGAAACATTTTAAAAGATTGCTTTGCCACTAAATAAACCTGTGACTGATGGACTGTAAAGACTGTGGACTTCATCATCACCGTGTCGTTCCCCACAACAGCGTCTAAAAGAACAGACGCCAACACTGATCCAAGATCAGACAGAATAGAAAAAGTCTTGACTGAAAGCAGGAGAGAAGGAAAGGTTGATGTGAAGGAGACGAGCTGAAGGTTTAATTGCTCTCCAGAGGAGTTCTCATGAGCAGCACTTAGTGTGCTCAAATAATCACTGTGGTTTTAGAAGAAAACACCAAGGAGCGACGCCGCTGCAGCAAATCATCATTATTTACAGTCAAACCCTCTGCCCTCAGCACCTTCCTCTCTCTTATTTTACTTTGGTGTGAAAAGTTTTTCAGTCTGACTCAAAGCCACAGCCTGATTTTCTGTTTCTTCAGAACGACGGAGACAATTTAACCTTTACTTGATTACCCTGAACATGTACAAAACAAGACTTGCTTCCTTCAGTGTAAGTGGCAGCTGCCTGGAAATTGATGCATGACTGGTGCAGCGTGCACGCCGTGCACGTTGCGCTTCGTTTACACGAGCGGCACAAGTTCAGTGAACTCACTCCAATGTCAGTTTACAAAGATTCAAACTACATTAAATCAAATTCATTCAGCTCTGATTTACAATCCTGACCTACTGTAAATTCACAATCGTTCTTTGTCTGTTTCTTGACAAATAAGAAAAATAAACTTGCTGTAAAATGTACTGTGTTTGTATAAATAATCTTCACATCCTATTTCTGTGCAAGCGGAGAGAAATAAAATGCCACCGGTCCCACAGCTGCACATCTGAAGGTTTTCTGCTCAGTTTGTTTCTGTAGCTCCAGGTCACAACAGAAGTCGTCTCTGGGCTCTGAACAGAAACATTCACCTTCATTATAAAAGCCAATTAGTAAAAGTTCTCTATGTAAGGACTCGGAGCATATTGTGTTGAATCTTGTCGCAGTCTCCCATCCTGAGCGAGCACAAAGGACACAGTGGAGAGGAAAAACTCCCTTTGAACAGGAACGTCCAGCAGAAGCAGGCTCAGGCCGAGCGGTCGTCTGCGTCAGCTGGTTGGGTTTGAGAGGACAGGATCTCTCCAGTCAACACTCATTAAGACTCTGGCAGCAGCATGTTGGATCAGCTGAAGACTTTTTAAAGACAGTTTTGGACACAAACCATAATAGTCCAGTTTAGACGAGACAAATGCCTGGACCAGTTTTTCTGCATCATTTTTCTAGTTTTAGTGATTATTACACAGGTGGAGGAACGAGGTCCTGGTAACTTTTTTAATGTGGAGGCTAGTGTTTCATATAGTTCTTAGTTTATAGCTTAGATCCTTATATAGTGTTTCTTTTACAATTTATATTTTAGCTACTGTTTGATGTAATTGGGACCCTGTGAACACAATTTCAACCTCACCTCATGTACCACATGTGATGCGAATGACAATAAATATGCAGTGTTTCCCCGAGTTCACTTGTTTTGGCAAGGCGCTCATCTCTTTGGTTTTTTATTTTTTATTTTTTTGACAGGGCTGCAGTCGGAGAGGGAGACACCTCCGTGTTGTGCGCTAGCTTAGTGCTACGTTAGCGCTGGCAGTTGTCGACCGGGGTGAGGGGGTTGTGGTGATAGGATGCGTGAGAGAAGCGTAGCATGCTATATTTACACAAGGAGTGCTGTTGGTCAGTACTTCTTGTTGCTCTTTAAAATAGTTATTGAAGCAAGTTACTTATGTAGATACATGTAGATGTTTAAGAACCTGTTAAATCACACCAGATGGCTTCTACTTTATTCAATGCTTTTCACTGATGTAATTCTATTTAAAAATGATTGGTCCATAAACTTAGGATGTGAGTAACTTGGGTCTGTGTTTCCGGTGAAATGTCGATAGATACTGGGGTTTCACAAACGAGAGCTGTTCATGATGTTCTACCCACCTCGTCAATAACAATATTAAATCAGATGGTTAATAAAACTTTGCAGAGTAAAATGCAACGAGAGTCTCAGTACTGCAAAACCTTTGAGGCGCATTAGTTTCTCTGCGTTGCTGTAATGACAGACATTTAAGTAAAAGTCTGTCAAGAGTTTTTTAGAGAGAGAGAAAGAAGCAAAACATTTCTTAAATAGCAGGCGGTTCAGAAAACCTCACATACCACAGTGAAAGATGAATACGACAAAAGACAAAGGGTGGGGGGGGGGGGGGGGTGTTACTCAGGCCTCTCATTGATCTAGGAACCGGATGATTTTTCACTTAGTTATGGAAGAGCAAAACAAAAGATGAAAGTCTCTGTGACAAAGATCTTTTATTATCCCAGGTGTCGTAGCTCTTTCTCATTTATCATCTCAGACACTTGACCAGGACAGTGAAGGAAGATTATTGTTCCTATATGTGGGAACACATAACAAGAAAACCTTCAAGATCATTCTGGAATGGAACATTTCTGCTATATATGGGAAACATGAAAATTAGATGACCTCTGGGGTCATTTCCATGACCTTTTAAGGTCATTCTTGATCGACACCTGTCAAATGCGAGTTTGACAAAAGGTGACGTATTATTTGGAAGCTGCAGCTATAGAGGTATCATCTCTCCAGTTTTAGCTTCTCTCCATTGGCTCCCTGTCAAATTCAGAATAGAATTCAAAATATGTCTTCTAACCTACAAAGCCCTCAACAACCTAGCTCCATCTTACATTACAGATCTTATTGTTCCATATTTTCCTAACAGAGCACTTCACTCTCAGACTGCAGGTTTACTTGTGGTTCCTAGAGTTTCCAGCAGCAGAATGGGAGGAAGATCTTTCAGTTCTCAGGCTCCTCTCTTGTGAAACCAACTTCCAGTTTCTGTCCATGAGACTGACACATTGTCCAGTTTGAAGACTGGGATCAAGACTTTCCTTTTTGATAAATCCTATAGTTAGTGTTGGCTTGTTCTGCTGCTATAGGTTTAGATTGCTGGAGGACTAACTGATCTCATCTCTCTCTGCTGCTGTCTTTACTTGCTCTACTCTTCCTGTCTGTATTTGTAATTATTTCTATCTTTACATGGTTTTTAATCTTTCTTCCTATAGAAAGTTCACCTGGACCTGTCGTTCTGTGTTTGTTTTTCCTTCCTGTCCTTTCAAACCTCAGCTGGTTGAAGCAGACGACTGCTCGTCCTGAGCCTGGTTCTGCTGGAGGTTTCTTCCTGTTCAAAGAGAGTTTTTCCTTCCCACTGTCTCCTTTGTGCTCGCTCAGGATGGGAGACTGTGACAAGGTGAAGATTCAACACAATCTGCTGCTTCTTTACATCGAGAACTTTTACTAATTGTCTTTTTATGTGTGTGAATGTTTCTGTACGGAGCTCTGAGAAAACTTCTGTTGGGACTTGGAGCTACAGAAATAAACTGAACTGAGTTAAAAATATAATCTGTTCCTTTGGATTGTTGTGCCTGACTGAGGCATCAGATTTACTTACAGGACCTGAATGAGCAGAACAGGTATGATCTAAATCAACGCCTCCACTACAGGAAGCAGCGAATCTTCCAAAATAAGCATCAGTGTTTTTCAGTGCTGGTGTGATGCAGAGTTTAGACGTTACTTCATAAAGTAATGACAGATTCTCATTCAGAAACATCAGCTTGCGCTCATCCGCCCGTCTAATTGGATAATTGGTGTAGAGGCGACAGGTGTCACGGTTCTGGTTCACGCTTAGGGAGCTGACTCACTGAGAAGGTGAGCGTGGTTTGAGTCACACACGCACGCACGCCTACACGCTCGTACCGAGAGCAGCGACGTGTTTAATTAGAAGTTTCGGAGCGGAGTTCTGTTTTTGTCCGTGCGCTTCAATGCGAACGGCTGCTTTTGTTTTCCCACAGTCGACGTCTGATTTGCATCAGGACCATGGCTTCCCGCCAGCACAAGGCTTTGTTGGTCGTCATGGCGATCCTGAAAATCTGTTAGTACACCGCAGGACCCAGTTTTACCAAGAACTATGCTGTATGATAAAACAACAAGCAACACTTTAAACCGGATGTCCGCATGCTGTCCATGAGCTGTGAGGTGTTTAATGTTCAGTCTCACATCAGAGACATTTTGCTGCTGCATCATTGAATCTCATCATCACTGAATCTGAAACAGTTCTGTCCTCATTGAGAAGCAGAGGACCAGGAGCGGCTAATGTCAGATCATTGTACCGCGATACAGTGAGTTTATGATTGTACAGTCGTCTGAAAGATGGACAGAGTGCACGTTGCTGCTGCTACAGGAGCGCAGTCTCTTATCCTTTATCAGAATACTTTTAGATAGAAAAGGGGAAACCTCCACGAGGATAGTGGTATTACAAAAACAAAAGATCTCGTCACATCTTGTTCTATCAGGACATGATTTAAAACTTCAAAAACTCTACCAGCTGCACATTTATAAACACATTACATATGATTTGATGACAAGATGGTGAGATTTGTCCATGAAGCTCTTCCAGATTGACCATAGTCCTGATAAGATGTTGGTGTCAGCCAGCAGTTATGATAAACCTACACAGAGGTTCTCGGGTGTGTGTGTGTGTTGGGGAGTGGGGAGCAATAGACAAAGCTCTTCCTTAGTTTACCCATATCCCTGGAGAACCAGGTCTCACTTGTAAATGAGTCTTCGAGGTTCAATGTGACTTATCTGTTTAAATCAAGGTTGAATGAATGAAAAAAAAAATGATAGTCGGCCTGCTTTCAAGGCCAAACGGGAGAGTCAGATTCAGATAAGCAACAATTGGCAGACTGTTTTTCTTGTCAGCCTCGAGTTCTGCTGGTACTTTTGATCCAAAATGGAGAGATTTGTGGGCATTCCACTGGTCCGTGCTATGAGCCTCCTTCAAGGTCGTCTCCAACATGTTGGTGAGTCCTAGAAGCTGCAGGTGACCTGCAATTCTCACAGATCGCTTCCATCTTACAGTTTAGCTCATAAATCAACTGATTTTGAGTACTCATAGCTTAAACCAAACCTTTAAGGCAGGCAGCCTGAGGAGGGCCAAATCAGCTGCAGCTGTCTTCTTTGTATGTTGATAATCCAGGAACAAGCCGATTCCAAAAAGCACGAAACCTCTTTATCTTAAATCCAATTATATATGTTTTGGCGTCCTCCTGAGACAAAACGGAAATACTGTACACATCAGCTCCCACATCCATGACGTGTCCTGCAGCGTGAGTCTCAGTGGGACATGAGGGCTCTCCAGGACCTATTGCTTTGTTGAAAAGATTTTGTCGATTGCGTTGAAAGTCCAGCTCATCAGATCCCATTTTGTTCAGAAGATGTGCAACAGGAGCTCCAAGACACAGACAGAGAGCAGAAAGGCAGGAGGAAGAGGAGAACAGGGGAGGGAGAAAGAGACAGGTGTGAGAGCAAGTGAGGAAAGATGATTATTATTATGATTTCTGCATGGTGTGTCAGTGGGTTAGCACTGCTGCCTCACAGTGAATAGGTCACAGGTTTGAACATGGTCAGTATCTATCAGTAACAGTCGGGGTATAACGAGATGCAAACTTTACGAGAGTTGACTTTGAGGCGTTTGTGTTTAAAGAAACCGTCGGGCACTAGGACCGCACGGTCGCCTCACTCACGCTGAAGCTCAGCTTCCTCCGCCCTCCTGCAGCCTCTGCAGCTACGTGCTGAGAGGAAGAGTCTGTGCCGAGCATTTATTTATAACAAAACAGACATTGTTGAGTTCACATGATGTTTTGTCACTTTAACTTCTTGTTAATCAGTTTGAGCTGAGAAGAAAAAAGTTAAAGTCAAAATGAATCCTCTAAAAGTGATACGTCAGCATTTATGTAGAAAGGCTGAAATGGACCTGTTTTAGTTTTGTAAAGGGCTCTGAGATGTTTTCTTTATTTATCCGTGTTCAAATAAGCCAAATTTAAATAATTTACCTTGAACCCAAAATGAACCATAGAATATATTTATTTTCAGTGGTTTCTATGACTGTTGAGCTCGTAAATGCACACATTAGTGAGCGAGGTTGAGTTTCGTGGCTTTGTTTTGATTGTTTGATCCGTGTTTGAAATGAGAGGTCAGCAGTTTAAGGAGTTTAAACTCAGCTAATGTTTCCTGTCCATCAATCTCTATATGATGCTGACAGGTCAGGCTGGATGTGAAAACCTTCTTGGTGGGAACAAACTCTGCAGTAAAGTGGTTTTTTGTGATGTTGCAATGAGGCAGATCTTTGTGTGTTGATGGAGGACTGGTGTGGCTGACGGGCCTCTGCCCGGAGTGGAAATCTAAACACAAAGACAGGACAAAAGGAAGTGGCTGAGGGGCGCAGAGGCAGATAAACGATGGGTTAGCTGCTGATGGCGGGGCGTGATGAGGTCACGCCTGTCCCGTTGGACTCGCACAGATGTCCAGTGTGGAGTCAGCAGCTCCTCCAGGCAACATCAACGCTGTTTTATATGATCAATATTCATTTACCGCTCTGCTCCGTTCTCTTTCACATTAAATCTCCATCTGCCGCTCCTTTTTATATTTTTCTTCCGCTCGATTTTCAACGTCATTCGCTTCCTTCAGGATTTTATTCTAATGGAAACCAGTTTTTGTTGTTTATTCTTCAAAACATCTCCTCTTTCATCATTTTCTATTCTTTTGCACTCTGTTAAAAGCACTTTCTTTTTTTATATATAATTCATTTAGCCACCTCACCAATCGCTCATCACCCTTTCACAATAAAAGCATTTCATAGTTGCAGGTTTCTTTAAAAACTGTTAAACTTCTAAAGTTGGCTCATTTTCCACAGCAGCAACGTTGTCCTCACTGCTGATGTTATAAACTTCTTACAGTGTGGCACCACAATGGGGCTGTAAATCAACAGCTTTACCACGATACGATATATTAATTTGTTTGTATGACGATACAATTTTTCTCTATCACAAAGTCTGTCACGATACGATTTTGATTCTATTTGATTCACAAGTCTGCAATCGATATATTGCGATATCAAATGCCCATCGCATTTACATATAAATAAATTTACACAAACAATTTAAATATGATTTAAACATTTTATTTTTGTTATTACAGGCACCAGGCATTTAAATAAAAAATCATTTTTTCTTAATTAATGAAAAAATAAAACTAAAGACCTTTTTCAGTATAGTCTCACATTTCTCAGAAACAAAAGTAGATGTTGAGGTTACATAACTCGGCTGTCAGTGTTTCTTCTTCAGGTGAATGGACATATTTGATGTGTTTCCCGAGTATTTGAACTCACGCTGGCACCTGTTGCATACGACATGAGTTTTATCTGTTGGTCCGTCCTGTTGGAATCAAAATATTTCACAGTGTTGATTTACAAAATTCAGCTGGAGAGTGAATTTCATTATCTGTGTTTTCTGTCGTGTTGCTGAGGCGGCTGCAGAGCGCAGCCACACATGAAAATGGTGACACAGACGTGCCTTGGGAATTTCAAACTAAAAGCATATTTTAAAGATGATGATATGAATCGATGTTTTAGTTTTGCCACAATATAATTGAATCATTAATCAACTAAGCAATATATTGATTTAAATCAATATATTGTTACACCCCTACAGCACAACAAACCAGAAATTTTCATTCTGGATCAAAAGTTTTTATTTTATTTGTCACGTAACATTCCTAAACTTTGACACATATGCACTGAATGAGCTATAAAATAAATAGTTATGTATCATTGGTCTGAATTCTGAACCCTCTGCATTTAATGGTAAAAAAGAGAGAGTGTTTTTAACTCATGTCAAGGTTGAAGTCAGGTCTCTCTTGTAAATGAGTCCTCTGCAGAGGATAAAATCAGGACGGGGAGGAGAAGGTAATGAAGCTCGTCATGAATCTGGCTGAAACCTGCAACCTGATGAGGTCATAAAAACCAGTTTCAGATGACTGAAAGAGGCAGGGCTGTGGCTAATGGCTGCTCTAATCTTGGAATAATGAAGATGACTGGATCAAGCGTTAATGCCAGCGTGAAATTCTAGATGTTATTTGGTCCATTCTAGATTAGTTTATCTTTTCTAAATACAATCAAAACGTCAGAGACGTCACCGACTTCTTTTGTCTCCTCTGCCTGCTCCGCATCGCTCCAGGAAATAGACAGTCCCTGACGTTTGCCTTTTCCTTCTCAGATCTGACGTTCTGCTCATGGGTTTTGTTTTTGACTCGTCTTTTGAAACAAGTCAACCACTTTGTTTGAAAAGACGTTGAACTTTCAACGTCTCGCTCACAAAGCCATCCAGCACGTTCCAGTTTATTTCAAACGTTTGTTTCTAACTGGAGCTGGAGGTCCATGAGAACCAGGTTCGTTCGGGTTCACGTCACTCGACACCTTTAACCAGAGCATGATCCGACCAATCACATGGAAGAAACAAAACAGGAAGTGGCAAAAAAGCAGCCACATCCTGGCAGCAGGCTGAAGCTAACACCCCCCCCCCCCCCACCACCACCACCACCACACACACACACAGTTCTTAAACTACCATGAGTTGTCAATATCTATTTTTAGTAACGAAACCAGAAATAATGAAACAAAAATTAATTTATAAAATTCATAAATTAAAAAGACTATGATGTAACTACTATTAACTTTCTTATAATTTCTGTTTTTCAATTTGATTTATTTTATCACATAACGTGATAAAAGTGTTTTGTTTGTTTCTTTAGGGCCCAGAAATGCAGGTAATAATCTTTTTGCTTTGGTGCGAGTGTCTTTTGTCTGTTGGAGAAACGAACCACTGGACAGATTTTAATGAAACTTTAAGTAAACGCTGGATCAAAAACAGAGTAACTTTCAGAGTCAGACCAGTTCAAGATGGCCACCACAGCTAATCCATGTCCACCAAAGCAAAATTGTCTACAACTCAGTCAGTTTTACAGAAACTGAGACTTTTTTTAGCTGACAGTCATTTACAGAACGTGATAAGAGCGTGAACACACCACGCAGGTGGTCGCAGCTACGACGTTTATCAAAACCACATTCAAAGAGGTTCAACCTCTGACATGAAGAGTGGCCCAGCAAGGCTTCACTTCTGTCACGTTTCAACATAGTTACTTATAATTAGTTAGTCTTTCAATTTTTATACAGGTAGTCTCATTATTTTCAAGAGAGACCTGATTTAAACAAAGCACAGATGAGGTTCAGACAATAAACAGCCATAAAATGCATATAAAATGAAAAATAAATAAAACTAGTGATTTAAAACAAAATAAAATCAAGCTACATTATGAAACAAGGTAAAATACTCGAAACAGGAGCATTTCTGTGTTGATTTTTGCATTGCAAAAAAAAAAAGAAGAAAAAAACGTATAATTTACAAAAGTTTGAGTGGACCTCTGTGGCCAAGTCGTCCTCGTGCACGCCGCTGTTCATCACGACAGGCGGTCGGAGATGTGGACGGCGCGGTCGTCGCCAGCAGAGACTATCTTGGCGCCGTTGCTGTTTTACTTTACACTCCAGACCTGGTCCTGGTGGTCGAAGAACGTGTTGATACAAGATCTGGAGCTGACGTCCTAAACCTTCTCCCCTCTGTTTGATGAGCTGGAGACAAAGTGGGTGTCATTAGAGGAGAAGGCGACGTTAAGAACCCAAGATCTGTGTATGCTCAGCTAGGCCTGTCACGATAACTAATTTTGCTGGACGATTAATTGTCTCAGAAATTATTGCGATAAACAATAATATTGTTCAAAATTTGACACTAATTAGTAATTCATGTCAAATTTAAGAAGAAATGTTGGTTAATTTATGTGTGTAGTACCTATTTTTCGACCACTTGATGGCAGTATGAGACCATTTGAACTGAAGGATGGATAGTGAGGGAGCGAGCAGTGTGTCTTTAAGAAAAATGGGAGGGAGGCCCCTTGACGTGACATGGGCTGTCTCTC
>JARVLU010001196.1:38095836-38120691 GCA_031762415.1 Simpsonichthys santanae | reverse complement strand
CACGCACTCACTCACGCACGCACACACACACACACACACACACACACACACACACACACACACGCATAAACAAGCCAAAGATAGAAAACGCTCTAATAAGATCCATAAATACAAAGAGAGAATCATGGGCTGCTGCGTTTCGACGCACACGCACAAACATTTTAATCACTTCTGACCTGGACTGTTTGCAAAACTCTGAGGCCTCGGGGAGCAGGGCATTGTGGGTAAAAGGGCAGCAGGAACTAGGGTCAGGAGACAGGTGTGCCTCCGTTAAAGCTGGAGCGTGAAATCTGATCCAAACTGTCAAATTATCAGCGAAAACTGGGAGTAGCGTGCACAGCTGTGCACGTGAAGCTCCGGAACGTCAAATAAACGCGCTCAGCTGCCCGACCCTCCTCCTGCTCGCTGAAACGTTCATCCTCAGCACCTCCGACCAAATCAAACCTGCGCTTCTTCTAATTAACGTGCAGCAGAAAACTGCTCGTTGAACCCGACTAGTCAAAGTACGGAAGTGTTTTCGGTGGAGACGGACGCGCCGTCAGACGCCGAGGCGTCAGCAGGAACGCCAGGAGGCGTGGTGGCACCTCGTTAGCGTGACGGCTCCGTCCGGGTGGAAACGTCCGAGGAAGACGTCTTCATGTGTGAGGGTGTGAGGAAGATGGGGACGGCGCTGGACTCGTTTGGGTCGAGCAAGAATTCACACGAGGTCCGGTTACCCCCGAGGGGACACGAGCGCGCCCGTGTGTGTGCGCGGAGGACAGACGAGCATGCGGGTGATTAGGCGTGTGTGTATAAATAGTTGTGTGTGGCGACACGGTGACATGCGCAGCTTTCTAGAGAGCCGGGTCGCTGAGCCACTGTGCGACAGTGTATCTGCATATTTTCCACATGTGTGAGCGTGTAAGTAGTGTTCCTGCGATGTGACGTCTAATGACACACGGCTGGAATGTGTGTGTGTGTGTGTGTGTGTGTGTTGGAACGACCCACATGGAGCGTGTTAGTGCAGCTGTCGTAAACTTTTGTCGTTTTTTTGAAACATTTCTCTTCAGCTGCGGACTTGAACCAGAGTTCACCTTGTGGTGACTGACGTCCTCGGGTGTTCTGTTCTGGTTAGTTCTGCTCTTGTCTCACAGACTCCCACTAACGGAGGTGAACAGGTTTGCTCCTCAGGAGGTGAACAGGTTTGCTCCTCAGGAGGTGAACAGGTTTGCTCCTCAGGAGGTGAACTCTGCAGGCAGTGTTGCCAGATAGAGTTGAGGTTTTCCAGCCCAAAAGTCTGATAAAAACCACCTCATCACACAAAAACCCGTCCAGTCCAAAAAAATAAAAAATAAAAAATAATAATAATAATATACATACTGTATATATATATATATATACTGTATATATATACAGTATATATACACAGTATATATACACACATACATATAAAAATTATATATGTACAGTATATGTAAAGATTTATTGGTGTTTATATGTTCATCAGTAGAGTTTGCATATTCTCTCCGTGCATGCGTGGGTTTTCTTCGGGTACTCCAGTTTCCTCCGACAGACCAAAAACATACACGTTAGACTGATTGGTGACTCTAAATTGTCACTAGGTGAGAGAGTGAATGGTTGTTTGTCTCATTTGTCTCTATATGTCCCTGTGATGGACTGGAGACCTGTCCAGGGTGTACCCCAACCCTCACAGTGACTGATGGACATGGGCACCGGCGACCTCCGTGACCCATAATGGAAGAAGTGGGTAAAAGATAATGGATGGATGGACGTTCGTCAATGTGATTAATTAAAATCAGTTAAATGTGAGCGTTATTGCTCTTTATTCAGAAAATCAACACATTTCAGGATCTGATTATTATAGACACAGATTAAATGTTCACTACGAATATTTCTATATCTATCACCACAGTAATAGTTTTACACACATTAGTAGTTGTAAACACTCAAAATAGTTGGTTTAGTATTTACCTATAACCTAAACATTTAAGGAATAAACATTTTTAATAATCACTTTAAAATTTATAAAAAGTTTGGTGCCTGTTTGTTTTCCAGATATATTAGTGTGTGTGTGTGTGAATGACAGGCATTAACATAAAACACTTTGTAGAACGGTGCTTTATGAAGTTCAGTCCGTTTCCTTCAGTCAGTTGACCAGCAGTTCTGCCACATCCAATATGGCGGCCGCTCCGACGTACCGCCGCTACAGACCAGCCCACTCGAGGTGTCCACTAACTGCCTCACCAGATAGCCAATCAGTGATGGAGAAAAGTCAGAGGAGCTTTGCTATGAAATAATGATGATTGTTTGAAATGTGTTTAATAGATTAACTCAAAAAACGTATCTGACTCCAAATCTGCTCAAATTATCCTCACACGCCCAAAGCAATTTTACCCTCAAAATCAGAATGAAAACTGCCCAATTGGTGGTAAACCGCCCAATCTGGCAACACTGGTTACAAGCTCCCTGTGCACCTGTGTGGTGGGCGTGGCTAAGATGACTCTGGGCTAAAGATTCCAACAGAGGTAAACCAGGTTTCCAGGTGGTTCTAGGTCAAGTTTCTACACATTTTCAAGCATCCACGCAGGATGAACAACGTTTCCGTTCTCACACCTGGTTCTTTCTGGGTCAATAAAACCTGACTGGCCTGAGCCCGGCTGGTGGTCGGATGGTACCGCAGACGACAAATGCTGCTCAGTCATATCACAAATCAGAAAACCAGTGGAAATAAAGAAGAAGAACTGGATGCTGCCAGTGACGATGCATAGAAATCATGTCTCCATTATCTAAGATGGCCTCAAAGGAAGCAGCAACAAGACGTTTACTAGCCTCAAATAATAAATTTGATTGGATTCTAAAGCAAAAACCCACGTTCACCTTCATCTTTTTCAGTAGCGGTTGGATATGGAGAACAACGCATCATCGAAAAAGAAACACAAGTACTCATTCAGCAACACGTCGTCTACTTAAACACCAACAGGTGCTCTGTTTACACTGAGTGCGTACCTGCATTTCAGAACTGCTCATCAGTGAACCTGGAAAATTTAATGGCGTAAACTCTTACGAAACGGACAGTTTAGAGTTTAGGATGACCTTTTTTATGATTGGATTTATGTTTTCCTTCAAAATATAATCTCTTTCAGTATGTTTCGTCATCATTTTCTCAACTAAAATGCTGCTGATAATTGGTATTTACCCTATTTGCATATACTGTATATAACAGAACCCTTTCAAAATAAAGCACGCCGGTCACTAAAATGATCCCACTGGGCCTGACGTAAGCAAGACAAGAGAAAATGATTCATAGCTGTTGATTATGGGTAAAAAGACACTTGGAGAGTTTGTTTTAGTTTAATATCATGGGTTTTGAGCAGTCCGGTCGTTCCTAAAGGTTTCTAGGAGAAACAAAATGGCCGGTGTTGTTGGATCAGCCGTGAGGTTGGAGCTCGTTACAGAAAGCAGTAAAAAGTGCATGTGCAGGACATTACCACACCAAAAACTCAGATTATAAAAACTCCTTTTGGAAAGAACCAGCTAAAAGAAAACTGTTTTTCTTTGCAGAAACAGTTTTTTTTATTTTTTTATGTAGCGTTAAAGATATTTCATTTCCCCAAACCTCTGGGCCGACAGGCGTCCATAATTTAAAATAGATCAGAAGAAGAAGAGACACGAGCGTGAACTTTGTGGTGAGGTTTTTTTAAAATTCTCTGCCTTATTTGGTGATAATTCAACAAAATATATTCTCTTCTTCTAGAGGTGCAGCCTCCGTCACGGCGCTGATGAATTGCTGCATGTGCATGTTGTATGTTCCTGTCAACCACATGTTTGGTCTGCATGTTTTAGGCTCCGCCCACTCCACCCATCAAGCTGTGACACAATTAAAACAGTGTTTTCCTCCGTTTGCTATTTTCTCTTTATGCTCGGAGCACGCTGGCAGCTCTCGTAGCTGTGACAGCAGGTTGGATGAAGTGACGAGGAGAGCAGGAGGAGGAGGAGGACGAGGAGGGGGGGAGGCAGAGGAGGTCGAGAGAGGGGGGAAAAGAGGAAAATCAGAGAAAAGGCAGCCATGGCATCCTTTCAGCTGTTTGCTCGGCATGGGCCGGGTCACTTGGGCAACATCGGTTCTCCTGCCAAGAGAGGGAAGACGAGAGGGGAGGGAGAGGAGGAGGGAGAGGAGGAGGGAGAGGAGGAGGATGATGGGAAACGGGGAAGAAGGAAACAGAGAGATTGTTAAAACAAGCTGTTTTCATTAAATGAGGGTTTGTTTCCTCTTTTAATGAAATGCTGGAAGAATCTTGGCTCATTTGATCTTTTCAAAATAAAAGTCTGCATTTCTCATTTTTATTTAACGATCAATAAAATGATTTGGAAAAAAAAGAGCATTTTTTTTTTTTAAAGAAAGGCACAAAGATTTGCATGAAAGTTGCTCAAATACGCTAAAGTTTGGTTGTTAAAATCAGAAGAAGCAGAACATTAGCTAAAAGCTAAAGGAAAGCAACACTGGATAAATACCAAAAGTAGCAAACGAGAAGCTTGAAGCTTAAAAGCTAAAGGTGCCAATAGAGTCTTCAAAAAATAAATGTTGAAGAAGGCTATCTAAAAGTAGCTAAAGGTTAGCTTGGAGCTAAAACAAATAACCAAATGTAGCTAAATTTGAGCTAAAAGCTAAAAATAGTAGAAGTAGTAAAAATGGACTAAAGGATTCATTTTGTATGTTTGTTGACTTCAAGCCGTTGATGTCGTTTGACGGTTCAGTGGTTCAGTGGTTCAGTTGTGGCTTCACCTTGGAGTTTTCCTCCCGCTCTCCGGCTCGTTGCTTCAGCGTGTAAACAAAAGGAGCGGATGAGTTTAAATGTTGGCCGCAGAGAGAAGGCTGACATCAGTGCAGAGGAATTCCTCCTTTTCTTCCTCCTCCTTTTGTTGCTCTTTAGAGCGAGTCGCCTTTTCTTCTCGTGTCTCGAGTGCCGCGCCACCGCCGGACCTCTGGACATAAAGAAGGAGGGGGAGGGGAGGGTGGAGGTACACGTGGGGGGGTGGGGGAGACTGTCAGGACGAGTCGAGACAAAGACTGATGGTGCAGCAGCTTTGGACCGTTTCTCAGAAAATATTCTCCATCAACGGCTCGACCACAGATGTTATTGATGATGATGATGATGATGGTGGCTGCTAAACAACAGCTGAAATTAGCTGAAAAAGCTAAAACTGAGTTATGTTAAAAGTAGCAAAACATTATAGAGTCACAATTATTAAGGGGAGTGGTGGCGCAGACGCTAGAGAAGATGGGCCTGAAGGTCGTCGGTTCAACTCCCCGGACTGACGTCAAAATGTGGGTGGAAAAGCTGAAGCACCCCCACCTGCCTCCGCCCTCATTCACCCCACTCTGAGCCCTTGAGCAAGGCCCTTAACCCCCACCATCTGCTCCCAAAACAGGTCTCTCTTGAAAATGCGTCGTCGTGCACAATGAGACTGCCTGGATAAATAAAGGTTGAATAAATTAAATAAATTAAAATGTTAAAAGTTCCAGCTAGAAGCTAAAAGTAGCAAAAATGTAGCTAAAGCAAAAAAACGGAAGCAAAATGCTAAAACCACAGAGTGACAAAAGGACATCTGCACATATCTAAATGGTAGCTAAAAGATGCATGATGCTAGTTAATTGATGAAGTAGCAAACAGCTAAAGCTACAAGTAGCAGATTGAAGAGTTTTAGAAGCTAAAAGCTAGTCGAGTAGCGTGAAAAAGAGAATACGCTGAAACAGACCTAAAAATGAGCGGCGACTTTGAGGAGGCGCGATCGTGAAGCTTTTCATGGAGGAGAACATTTGTGGATCCACATAAATATTTTGAAAAGTGTCTAAAAGATGCAAAAGTCACAGCAGCCGCATCCTGAACGAGCCGAAACATTTTATTATGCATACAGCTAAAATAGCACAAAGTCTGCAGAATATTTTATTTATTTATTTTTTCATTTATAAAATGTGTTCATTTTTAATACAATACAAAACAATAAGATTATAACAACTTTGTCTTTTAACAAAATGCATTTGGTTATTCTGAGCCCTATAACTGATAAAATATTATAATCTACCAAATCATGTATTTAATATAATAAAGTACAGAGAAAAAAAAAACAGATAATTTACACAAGAATTAAACTCTGCTCTTTGAGGAGTTTGTGTTTTTAAAAAAACTGTTATAATTTAGGGCCCTGTGATGGACTTGCGACCTGTCCATGGTGTACCCCGCCCCTCGCACTGTGATTGCTGGACATGGGCACCGGCGACCCCCGTGACCCTAAATGGAAGAAGCGGGTAAAGAAAATGGATGGATGGATGGATGTTATAATTTAGATGTATTGATTTGATCCTTCGGCTGTGGAAGCTGTTAGAGGCTAAATGAGTTCGGCTCATGTTGCAGGTTTTCTTCCAGCTGATCGAACATGGAGCTCAACTGGACGTTACTAAAATATATATTTAATTCTCGTTCCTTTTCCGTCTCCAACTGAAGCCTCTCCTGCTCTGTCTCATCTTTAACCCGTCTTTTCCTGCAGTCCGTCCTCTGATGTCTCTGTCCTTCCTGTAATTTATTATTTTTCCCTCTCTCCTTCCATCCTCCTCCTCCTCCTCCTCTCTGTCCTGTTCTCTGTTTAATGACGACTTGGTCGGCTGCAGCAGAGAACAGGTCCAAGTTTCCTTACTGGCCCTGATTACATCACACACACACACGCACGCACGCACGCACACACACTCACTCACATACAGTTACTTCAACCTTCGGAGGAACAGCTCATGACCTCATCAACAGCTGCATGAAAGAGACTGTTTTAATCCATCCATGCATCCATTTATGCATAATCCATCCATCATCCATCCATTTATGCATCATCCATCCATCATCCATCCATCCATCATCCATCCATCCATCTCTGCATGCATCCATCCATCATCCATAAATCTTTCATCCATCCATCCATCCATCAATCATCTATACATCAATCTGTTCATCCATCCAGCCATCAACCATCCATCCATCCATCTGTTCATCTATCCATCATCCATCCATCCATCAATCAACCATCCATCCATCCATCTGTTCATCCATACCTCATCCATAAATCTATCATCCATCCATCCATCCATCCATCATCTTTGATTTTCTTGACTCTGGTTCTAGTAATTCTTGAACTGATTTAATTTGAAGTGAGATGATTTGGAAGGATTTTATTATAAATAAATAAATAAATCATCTCTGATCATCTTTTTTTTTCTGGTTTTATTCCCACAGTCTAATAAAACTGGACCCAGGCCGGTCGGGTCCTTTCTTTGGAGTGGTTGCTGCGTCTTTAAACTACGGTGGCCTGGCGGTGTCATTTTCACCTGCAGTGGCTCCTCGTCTCTGAGGCAAAGCAACTCGTCCTGATTGCATTTTATTAGTGGATTTGTTTTGGAGCGTGCGTGATCGTTTGCTGAAGGATTCATTTGAGCAGTTCCTGCTGAAAGTGTCTGAATGAGACGTGGTCAAACTTCCAGTTTGTGGTCAGAAACAAGCTGCGGCTCTGAAGCTGTGGAATCAGTTGAACGTCTTCGGTGAAAGTTGGTTCAGTTTCGTTCAAATTGTTCTTTTGATCCTGGAAGTCGACGCGTTTCCTTTGGAATCTGGACCTCGAGCCGACCTTCATCAGCCCTCCTCCGTCTGAGGGCCCCGTCTTCGTCTCTCTGTCTTCACGTTTCTTTAGATTTAAATAACAAGGTGTCAAACTGCAGCCGAAGGAGCCGGCTAATCCTGACGATCTGATCAAAGGTAGCCAGTTAACCTGAGCTTATCCGCAGCTGAAGGAGATCTTTTTAATGAGCTTACAGTAAAGCAGCTGCCACATCGCTGCGCCTCCACCACCTCACATGGAGCCTTATAGACGGCTTTTCTGCACGTCGTTTCCACGGAGGAGCGTGCACGTCCAGGGAGCAGGCAACAGATCCAGGATCTGTGCCGTAAACCAGCTACAATAAACACTTTGTTACAAAATGTAGAAGGTTGACTCCACGTTGAAGGACTGCTTCCTTCAAACAAGCTGCAGAACACATGAAGACTCCTGTTGACACGGGTTCTTCATGTGATTGAGCTTTGACAGCAACACTCACTGCAAAGCTCTGAACATTTTATTATGGATGTTTTCTCAAGTCACATCAACAAGAAGTTTATTCAGTTTAATTTGAATAAACAGAGTCAGGTGGTTTTACTCCTGGAACTACAAAACCATGTGTGTGGAAATCTGTTGTTCAGGAACATCTAAGGTCATGCTCAATAATCCAGGTGTAAAATCCATCCATCTATCCCTCATCCTTCATCATCCATCCATCATCCATCCATCATCCATCCATCATCATCCATCCATCATCCATCCATCCATCTTCCAGTAACTGTTTCTAAAACAGCTGAGACATTGTGTAAAATCAATAAATAATTAAATGATTGTAAATCTCATAAACTTTTATTTATTCACACTGGAACACATGAAACAAGTTCAAAACAAACAAAATGTATCAACAAGTGAAGTAATTTGAAATTTAACAGCAGCATCACTTTTCTTTGAAGTTGTCCCAAGTCCTTGTTCACTGCTGAGAAGCATTTCCTCTTCTAACAGGTCCAGGACCTCACAAGACCAGATGTTAGAAGACCTGAGGAGACCAGATGTTGGAGGTTTTAGAGGACCTGAGGAGACCAGATGTTGGAGGTTTTAGAGGACTTGAGGAGACCAGATGTTGGAGGTTTTAGAAGACCTGAGGAGACCAGATGTTGGAAGTTTTAGAGGACCTGAGCAGAAAAGATGTTGGATGTGGTAGAGGACCTGAGGAGACCAGATGTTGAAGGTTTTGAGAAGACTAGATGTTGGAGGTTTCGAAGGACCAGAGGAGACCAGTTGTTAGATGTTGTAGAGGACCTGAGGAGACCAGTTGTTGGAGGTTTTGGAGGACCTGAGGAGACCAGATGTTGGATGTTGTAGAGGACCTGAGGAGACCAGATGTTGGAGGTTTTGGAGTGATTGTTGTTCTGTCCTGGTCTGAAGGAGGTTTCTAGATGTTCCACAGCCTGGATTTGTTCCTAAACCAGTAGAGATGTTTCTTCAGGGACGGTTCATTTCCAGATTAAAACACGGTCTTGTACCAAGTTTTCTGAGATTTATAAAACTACAAGACACTGTTTTTGTTTCTAATTTCAACATTGGCTTATAATTTTATGATCTTTATGAATCACTGCGTTCTGTCTTCATTTCATTTTGTTATTAATGTCTCAGCTGTTTTGGGGCCGGGGTTCTCGTCTTAAATCATATTTTTCAGTTTCCTTCATGTCAAAGCCGCCTCTGCGGTGGGTTTTTTATCTGAAGCCACAAACTGAAGAAGTTTGGAATCGACCGACGACGTTTGTGTGTCTGAAGCTCAGTGTTTGTTTTCTGCACACATGCTGCAGGATCTCCCCGTCTCTGTTCCGTCTTTGTTCTGCTGACGTTCCTTTGTTGTGACAAGTTTCACAAAGGTTCCTCTCTCAGCCCCTCAGCCTGTCCGCCGCTCTGTTTGCCTCCCTCTGTCTCTCCTGTCACTCCATCGCCATCACGGCTCCTCTCCTCCTCCTCGCAGTTTCTTCTCTCTTCTCTCTGTTGCGCTGCAGATGTGACTCGAGTCGTCAGAGCTTCTGTGTCTCCATCGATTTTTGTCCTGGTTTGACCCGCACCACCTCCAGCGGCGTGCTGGAAGCAGAAAAAGCCGCCCGTCTCCGCCCAGCAGGGGGTGAACATCATGCACCTGCAGACACGAGACCTCCGGTGCTTCTGTCACATTCGCTCTGCTGAAGCTCATCAAATATTAACGTTTGAAAAACTTTGGGAAACTCACTTTGTCTCAGCTGGATCCGTGCGCAGGAAAACCTTTGACACATTTGTCAACACGTGCGCTGCGCCAGAGGACACGAGACAATTAGAATCAGGGTTTGTGGCGCTGATCTCCGTGTTCTGGACAGAGACTTGACGGCGGCCGAGGGGTTCCCTGTGAGGTTCTCTCCAGTGGTCGTGCACTTCTGTTTACTGGCAGCTCCGTTTGTTTGCTGGAAGGTTCTGTGGCACAAACATTGCTGGAAATATTTTTACGACCGCTTTAAAACCGCAGCGCTGGAGCGTCATGTTTGTTTTTGTAGCTGCACGTCGACGAGAGTGAATGTTAAAATGTACAAACGTTCAGTCTTTTGCTGAAGTTTGAGGCCAGAACGTGAAACGGACATGTCTTCTGACTGATCCTGCAGAACCACACACGTCCTTCTGTTTAAACCCAAGTTTGTAAAAATAACCCAACATCCAAAAAAAAAAAACTCCACTGAAACCATGAAACATCGTCCTTAAAGGGATGTCGCTCCTCGACTTGCACCTTAAAGTTCAAATTATAAATCTTGCACGACCTGTTAGCTCTTGGATTATGTGTTGGAGATCACTCTCAGCTACTACCACAACCACGTCCAGCCTTGTTTCTGCAAAACTGACTGACCTATAAACAGTTCTGCGTTCCCTGAGGTTGATTTGTTGTGGGGGCCGTCTTAACTCGAGCTAACTTCAAAAGTTAATTGTGCTTCCAACAATTTCTCTCTAATTATTTGATTAAATCGAGCACCTGGCTTCATTTTGTAGCAGACGAACATTCACTCTGGACCTGGTTTGACCTTTAAAGCACCAGAAACAAGTTCAGCGTTTCCAGGCTGTGATTTACCTTCGTAATCACCTACAGAAGCCCAGAGAGGCCAAGCTCCTCTTCCTCGGGCTGAACGAGGCTGAAACGATGAATCACAGCCGCTCGCTGAAGGTCGGCTGATGCTGAAAGATGGAGGCTCGTCTTTAGAGCGACGCCCGACTGAAAGAGCCCGACTCTTTATGGCTTTAGCTTCATTAAAACCTGGAGGACCGGACCTTGAGGGTTGGTACCTTTTGTTCCTTCTCACTTCAAATCAAATCAACGTTGTTTGTGAAGCAGATTCAAAACAGCCGGAATGCTGCACACAAGTAAAACTCAAAACAGCAGAACATTAAAAAAAAGCTAAAATCACTGGATTAAACTAAAGAAACTGCTTTTTCTGCTAAATTACTGAAATTCATTGAAGAAGCAGAAACTGACTTGTTAAAGCTAATATAAGCTGAACATTAGCTAAAATTTCAAAGAAGCTAAAAGGTAAAGTTTGTAAAAGGCTAGCTAAAAGCTATAAATACCAAAAAGGTATCTAAGTTGAAAAAGTTAATGAAGCTAAATTTAGCAAAACAATATCTAAAAGCTAAAATTGGTAAAATACTAATTTTATTGAGACTAAAATAAGTCAGAAGTACCAAAAAAGTAGCTAGAAGCTAAACATAGCAACATATGAGCTAAAAGCTGAATGTAACAAGAGGCTATAGGCAAAATCTAAAAGTGGCTCAAGAAGACAAAAACAGGTAGAAATTTCTGGAGGAATTTAATTTTTATTATTTTATTCCTACGGGGAAACTGTAAATAAACTTAGCAAGCTTCAAAATATTAAAATCACAAAAGCAAAAGTCATGGCACCCATCTTCTGAAGGAGCCGAATGTTCTGGTGCAAAAACAGCTAAAACTGAGAAAATCTGCTGAAGTTAGATTGAAAACAAAAGTACAGAAATTAAAAATAAAAAGCTGAGGACTATTGATGAGCGTTGATGTGTTGAAGCACTTTGGCTATGACTGCTGCAGAGGAGTCGACGGGGGAGAGGGTGGGCCTCAGAAACCATCTCATCACCATCAAACTGGTCGGTCCTCTATGGGAGTGTGCTGCTTGTGGGACTCAGTTTATTTGTGGCTCCTCAGACTGATGAAGTCTTTTGGATGAAGGATGAAACATCTCAACCAAAAAAAAAAAGAAACCCTCCAGAGGACCTGACTGAACTTTTCTGGACAGGAAGTAACAGCGACGTCGACTCGATGAAAAGCTGAGGACAATAAATGCGTCTCGAGCTCGACTTTAAGTCGTCAAGAAGGGGATTATAAGAAATGGAGATCATCTTGGGACTCGTGCATCACCTGAAACCACCGTGCACGATCTAATCCAGAACACGCACGTTTGTGGACCGTTCATGGAGTTCATGGAAAAGCCCGCGCACTCAGAAAGCCCCAGCTGAAGTTCAGGGCAGGCAGCTCCAGACTGTAAGAAGCAGCTGCACAAAGCCAAAGTTCAGCGGCGTGCCTCCACGGCGACATCATAACGACAGAGTTATGAGCTGGTCAGGGCTTCAGCTCTTCATCTTTAGTTTGTTTTCAAAGCGCTTCCTGTTTGATCTCCAGCGCGGCTCGAGCCCCTGAGAGCTGCCGTGGTGAGCTCACCCTGCAGCTCCAACACGTCTCTCCAAACTGATCGTGCACATGTTGCTGTGAGTCACGAGCAGGGGAGCAGCTCTGCTTTCCTTCTGACTCCTCGCTCCTCGTCAGGGAGAGGAGGAGGAGGAGGAGGAAGGAGTGAGTCATGTTAGTTAGACCTTAATGAAAACAAGCTCCAGGGTCTGTGACCTCCCCATGATGATGATGATGATGATGATGATGATGAGTGTGCTGGTGGTGAGCAGAAAGGTGCCCGGTCACTTTGTCACCGTGGAAACAGAGAGCTAAAGTTCACGTCTGCCGACAGTCACACACACACGCATGCATGCATGCATGTACGCACGCACGCACACACACACACACACACTGGTTTTTATTTGATTTCCAGTCGTCCTCTAATAAAAACCAGGAGCTGCACCGATACAAACGTGTGTTTGTGGGAATTTGTTCTGGAGTAACTGGAAACCAGAAGAATCGGACTCTTCCTGCTGGGCAGAACATCCTCGGTTGGATTTGACCATCTGCGACTCGTCTTTCCTGTCGTTTGATCAAATCCTCGCTGCCTCTCAGATTCTCCCAAACGCTGCAGCTGTTTGGTCGTTCCTCCCAGTCAGGGTCTCGATCCCAGTTTCTGTTTGGTCGTTCCTCCCAGTCAGGGTCTCGATCCCAGTTTCTGTTTGGTCGTTCCTCCCAGTCAGGCAGTTTACTCAGCACAGCTCATATCAGCAAAGGTGCAACAATATTAACACATTTATTTTATGAGCAATGAACGTTTTTACAAGAGCGACACGTGTTTTTAAGTCTTTAAAAAAGAGCAGCACATGTTTGAGCTCCAGTCTGGAGTGGTAGTAGCTGAGAGTCATTCCCAACACGTAGTTGTTGTTTAGCAGGGGCTCTGATGTGCACGTTACAGTTCAGTTTCCTGCAGCTTGAAAACAGCCTCTAACAGCTAAAATGTCCATTTTACAAAAAGAAGACGATGAAACGTGCAGACTGTTCACCGAGGGCGTTTATTTCTGCTGTCAGCGCTTCTTTGGCATTTGCACGTCTTCTACTGCGTTTGTACCAATTTGAGGGAAACGGTTACGCTGAGACATGAGAACTGAGCTGCTGACGCGTCCACAAATGTCCTCTGTCCTTGTCTGGACGGGACGTCTCCTCTGAGGTGCAGGGAGACCCGCTGGTCGTTGTGGAAATGTTTGGAATGAGACGAAGCAGGTTTTTGTTGCAGAGGCACAGCTGTACAGCAACCTCAATGTGATCTGTGACACACACACGCGCACACGCACATGCATGCGTGCACAATCACAGGCGGGACAGAAAGCAAACCCACACTCACTCTCTCTCATGCCAAGACAATGGCCTGCTAATCCTCGGCCCTGATTGGTCGAGTGCAGATTACCCAGAGGGCACCAGCTGTCAGGGAGAAGCAAGGCCCAGTTTCCTCGGTATCACACACACGCACACACACTGGCGCACACACTTTAATGGTTAAGCCTGTGCACATAAGCTGAAGAGAGCAGAAACGAGCCGTTAGCTCGATGCTACGTGTGACGACTCTTTCTCGTGTTTTAAACTGACGTGATTTGTAATCTTGTCATCGCGCTCGCCGGAGCAAACGAAAGCGTTCGCCGGCTGTCAGCAGAGGCCGTTTGTCACCGCTGTCACCAAACTGTAAAAATAGGAATGGACATTAATAACGCTGTAACGCTAACGGGCTTCACGGGGGCCCAGAGCAGCCAGGTAGCCCAGTTCTGGGCTTTATATTTAGCTTGTGTCACTCCTGCTGCGCTCAGAATCTGACACCTCCCTCCTCCTCCTCCTCCTCCTCCTCCTCCTGCAGCAGCAGCTTTCTGAGTCTTTTACCTTTTGTGCAACTGGACTCATTCAGTTCTGCCCCAGCGGGGCCGAGCTGGGTCAAACCGAGCCAGGCCAACAGTGCAGGGGAAGGGCGGGTGCAGGAAGTGCTGAGCGAGTCGCTGCTGGACCGCGATAAGCCCAGAACAGACCGGAGCGAAGGTGAAGGATGGAGAGAGATGAAAACAGGAAGAACCAAAAGGAGAATGAAGGAGACGAAGAACAAAGTGTGGAGGAGGTTTGAGGACGGACTCCGAGGCTCTGGCCTGGTTGTCTTTGTTTGATGCTCTGATGAGTCCAGAATCCACACCTGCTCCAACATTTACGTCTTCATTCAAAAGCATTTTTATGCACACTCAAAACACACACACGCACGCACGCACACACACAGTTGTGAGCAGGCAGCCATGTTGGCAGCTTTGAAGGAGCGTTCATCACAGAAAGAAATATTAAATTCAAACTATTCTTTAAGGACAATTCCTAAAGTTTTTATCTGAGACTGGTGGATTTACGTTGTTTTATGTGTGTGTGTGTTTAGGCACGACAGAGCGCGTGTGTCTGATCCAGGGGACGGTGGAGGCGCTCAACGGCGTCCATGACTTCATCGCCGAGAAGGTGAGGGAGATGCCTCAGAGCTCCCAGAAGACAGAGCCGGTCAGCATCCTGCAGCCGCAGACCACCGTCAACCCGGACCGCGTCAAACAGGTCCGTCCCGATCCATTCTGTTCTGTTCCATTCTGTTCTGTTCCATCCTGTTCTGTTCTGTTCTGTTCCATTCTGTTCTATTCCATTCTGTTCTGTTCTTTTCTGTTCTGTTCTGTTCCATTCTGTTCCATTCTGTTCTGTTCCATTCTGTTCTGTTCTGTTCTGTTCCATCCTGTTCTGTTCTGTTCTGTTCCATCCTGTTCTGTTCTGTTCTGTTCCATTCTGTTCCGTTCTGTTCCATTCTGTTCTATTCTGTTCCATTCTGTTCTGTTCCATTCTGTTCTGTTCCGTTCTGTTCTGTTCCATTCTGTTCTGTTCTACTCTGTTCCATTCTGTTCTATTCTGTTCTATTCTGTTCCATTCTGTTCTATTCTGTTCCATCCCGTTCCGTTCTTTTCTGTTCCATTCTGTTCCGTTCTGTTTGGAGAGGAAATTGTGTGTTTAAGTGTTTGAAGAGTGTTTCAAAGGAATGGCTCAGACAGATGTTGCAGATGTTTTGTGCTCGGGTTCTGCCTGCTGGGTGTCAAATGGATCCTCGACTTGTGAAAAAAGGAGAATAACTCTAAATAAAGCTCTTAAAGGTTAAGACAAGAGCATCATTTTAATATCCTGTTGCACAGAAAATGCAAAATTAAAAATAATTTTAAATTTCTTGCACGTTTGCTCTCGAACACATTTAAACTTTCATAATGACGTCATTTTAACGGCACAAGAAAATTTTTCTTTGTGTACCAACTGTTCAGTTCAGGACCTGAACATCTGATGGAGTTCTAATAACTTTATCTGAAAAATAAAATAACTAATCCAGTTTTACAAAGAATGCTTGAATCTCCAGGTTTATAAATCACATCAGACGTTGCTTTTTTTATTTTTTACAAATACAAAACAAATGCATCAAAACTTTATTCAGCTGAATTGAATAAATTCATGATTTTGATTATTTGATACTTGAGTTTTACCTTTGAGTTTATAGTTTTCATTTTCTGTCAAACAAACTCCGAGCGAAACACAAATGAGAAGGAAAACAATAAAAACAAACAGACGGCAAAAAATAAACAAGTAAACAAAAAGGAAAGAAGCAACAAAGAGACAGACTCAACAAAACAGGAAGGAAGGGGAGCGAAAAGATGGATGGAAGATGGGATTCGGTCAGACTGGATGTTGTGTTGGAAGTGTGAACACACACGCGCACACACACACGGCAGCAGGAAGATGGTCCACACGAGGACAGGAAGTGAGAAAATCTTTCACACTAAAACATAAATGTGTCTCATTATAGTGAAGGTGAAGAATTTTTAAAGGCCTGGTTTAAAATAATCATCCGCCGCAAAAAGTAGTTCCTCCCCTCATAGATTAATACTCAACTACGTAACCTGCTGCGTGTGTTTTTGTTCTGTTTTTCTTATTTTGACTCAAATCAAATCAGAAATGGTTTCCTCAGTTTGCTCTGATTAAATAATTGAACCGGAGCGTTTGGGCGCGCAGACAGAACCTCGACCCGGGGGAGAATAAAGAGGCCTCGGTTGTGCACAACAAAACAACTAAATAATAATTAAACAACACGTTTCACTGAAGACAGGCTGTGAAGTTTGTGTAATTAGAGCTCCACGGTGTCTGCCACGTTATTTCTTCTGCTGCTGATGTTTTATTTGTTGCTCCTGTGGAGGAGCCTCGTTTGCAGAAGAGCCGAGCATCCTGCCTGAGGAGGCGGGGCTCTCATGCGTCTAATGCGTCCACGGCCACACGTCAGCCCAGCGTGTTGTCGTCCATCGTGGGAAACACTTTGACTGAACGTTTAACGAAACAAACTCGCTCCCATCGACTCGTCTGAGCTTCAAACAGCCGCCCATTGAAACGATTAGCATCGCTGTCTCTGCAGCGATCGCTCCTTATTGATTATTCAGGTCTGGTTTGGTTTTTCCATTCCAGTGAATGGTCAGGCTGCCAGGCCGAGCCTGCAGCCGTCCTTGCATGGAGACTGAATTAAATAAATCCCAGAGAGAAAAATAAATTCATCCAAAGGAACTGATACAGCATGTCTTCCCCTCGGCCTCATCAGGGCTTCCTGCTGAGGTTTCGCTCTCAGATGTAAGCAGGGCGATGGAAACGCAGGTGAAGGAGGGTTACACCGTTAAAGTTTCGAGTATTCTAATAACACATGCACGGTTACACACGTCAGGATGAACTTCATACGAGCCTCAAAGCTTCAGACGTCCAATTTCAACGTTTTGTTTCACGTCTTTAAGTTTTTAATGAGTTTACGTTCAGAGCAAACGTTTCCGGACAGTTTGTGACGTGAAGTGATGACAGCTGTCGTAATAAAAAGTGTTTAGGCTGCAGCGACGGCGGGATGTAAACATTTAGTGGTTGCAACACGCTGAAACCAAAGACAGCTGTTCAGCCGTCGAGCAGAGAAGTCTCTGAAACTATGTTTGAAAAAAAAAATCGTCAGCCGGTTGTACGTTTTTACAAACAACGACCGTCTGTTTTCTCAAGGCGTTGCAATTTTCAAACAAGCGTCTAAGCTACAAGAGTTAGCATGTTAGCAGACGACTGCTAATCATACATCAGCTGAAGAATTTAATCACTTCGGCTCATTAGGCTCACAGCCTTATGTTACAATCATTATTATACGCATCAACCAAAAACAATTAAACAACGTGTTGGCTCTGGTGTTTTAGCTGACATTATTTAAATTAAATCTAAAATAAAAAAAATATTTTTAAAACTTGTAAAAATTGTTAAATTTTAAATTAGGCCTTGATCCTAAATATTGCAAATAGAAAATGTCATAAATAAAATGTGATGATTAAAAATCTGAGTTGAGGTAAAGTTTCACAGGCTTCTCATTTACATCATTAAAATTAAAATTACTATAATTTTTTTTTACACTTGTAAAATAATAAGTATTAAGCAATATGCTAATTGTTCCTAATGCAGGAAAAGTCATAATGATGACATTTTTATTCATGAAGAAAAGCATAAAAAAATACACGTGATGCAATTTAAAATTTTTATTACTGTAAAACTCGTGTTTTATGTTCATATTATTATATCATTTTTATCAGAATCTCATTCCAGCCCGTGCATCGTTGTTTGTGTTTTAGTCGAACTCCTGAAGCAGCTTTTATTATTTCTTGTCCGTTTTTATTAATAAAAACTGGATGAACCAAAAGGCCGTAAACATTTAATGTTTTATCACCAACTCAGCAGCAAAACCTGCATCTCTGGTTTCCCTCATTTTCAGCTGTTAACATCATAAAAGCAGCCATAAAAAAAAAGCCACCCTGCAGATGTGGAGCTTCAACCTCCACATCTGCCGGGCAGCTAACCAAAGGCAGCTGCTGAACTTGTTGTTTGGTAAAACGAGCACAGACTTCCTGCAAAGTTGCCTTTTTAAGGTTTCTGCTCGACGGCTATTATTGATTTCTGAAAGGCTGATTTTTACCGTACGGGACATCGTTTTGTGCACGAGTGCGAGTAAATAAAAACTGTTGAGTCTGACGCCCCGCCTGGCGAGTCCTGATGCAGGAACGGACCTCTCTGCAGGCCGTGCAAGCTTTTCCAAACCAAACTCAGGTTGCTGTTGCTAAGCAACCAGGAGATTACAGTTTTGAGCTAATAATAGTAATTATTATAATAATAATAACAATAATGCAGAACACGATTCGCACGAATGAGACATGATGTGTTATTTAGAGCGCTGGTGAGTGGATTTTGTTACGATGAGCCTGACTCTGCGCTGAGTTAAACGTGACCAAGTTTATTTATTTTGTTCATTTTCAACTTAAATCCTGAGTGTTTGAGCCTGAAATGACGGACAGCCGAGTAATCCGGTTTTAGCTGATGTGAGAAGCTGCAGAGAGACAGGCGGCTAATAGCTGCTGATACGTCCACTCTTATAATAGAGGACGAATCCCCCTGTTGCTCTTCAGGCTAAATATACCCCATCAGAGGGGCAACTAAATGGGTCTGAGCAGCTTCTGATGACATGCACACACACACGCACGCACGCACGCACACATGCACACACTAAAATAACCTCGTAGCTGAAGTTTTCAAGGTCTGAGGATGAACGATAATAAAAGTTGCATGTTTGGTTCAAAACCAGTTGTGAGGCTTCAGTTCACTGTCAAATAAATTTATTTTATATTTTACTGTTATTGAAATGTAAGAGGGCTATTTAAAAAATAATAAGTTAATGTTTATGTTTCAGTTTCACAGAAACGACGTTGATTTGAAAACACAAAAGTGACCCTTTATGGAGCTCCCTGCAGGAGGTCAGCACAGAGGCATGCCGAACCTGCAGATATGAGCTGAAGTTTAGGTGGTAGTAGCTGAGAGTCATCCTCAAGACTTTGTATTATCTACAAGTGAACAGTGATTTTAGCTTTCAAAGATGGAGGGTGCGTTTCTCCACTTTTCTTTAGCTGTTTTTACATGTGCCGAAGTGAGAAGCTAAACGAGCGTTATGGTTTAGCAGGAAACGATGAACTCTCTCCGGCACCACGGCTCTTGAGATTTGTGACCACTGGCTCACGCCTTCGTCCGACATGTGCGCCTCTGACAGATAAACGGTGTCAGCCGCCGTCGGCTGATGCTGCAGAGAAAACGTCGCCTCTTCTTGTCGAGAGCGCGGCTGTTGTCTCACGTGGCGCTGGAGGTGACCCCCCAGGATGGAGCGAGGCGGGCGCGCTGCTTTAAAGACGAGGAGAAACGATGGTTTAGAGAAGCAAAGTGCTGCAGATGATGACGTGAAGACAGACGAGGAGCCCGCCGGGCCTCCAAGCTGAACCGGACTCTTGTTAGCCGACAGCTGCAGAGTGATGGAGAGCTTCAGCTGCTGGGAGGAAGACAAACAGAGCAGACCGCTTCAAGGCCGCGGGGCAGGACGGCAAACAAGGGCGGCAGATTATTTACGAGCCGAAGGAATTCCTGCGTTAATCCAACGAGATCTGGCATGATGAGATTTTAATCAGACTTTTTATGACTTTGTTTATTATTAGTTTCTGCTCCCAGCTCAAATCTTCTGATACACTGAACCTGTTTCACATGTTACACACATGTGCTACACACGTGTGACACTCGTGTAACACCTGAGGGTTTGAACATGAACAAAGATTTAGAGCTGCGTGATGCAAAACTCTGTGAACGAGTCAGACCTCAGCGTCTGTTCCTGAACACGACGGCTGAAAACTGCTGCAGAAGAAGCTGAAACTAGCTAAAAGGATCAACATAGTTACAAAATATAAATGTAACAAAACACAAGGTAAAAGCTCAAGGTAGCTAAAAGCAGCTCAAAGCTGAGACTTGCAGCAGCTAAATACTCAAAAAAGTTAAATAGAAGCTAAACATAGCAAAAGGTTATCTTGAGCTGCAAATAATAGCTAAAAGTATGGACAATAGTTAAAAATAGAAAAAGTCCAGGTAAAAGACAAAATTAGCAACAAGCTAAAGAATCAAATGTCTAAGAGTCCCTAAAGTTTAACTTAAAGCTAAAAGCTGCTAAACAAACCAAAAGGCTACTTAAAAACTAAAAGTAACAAAACGTTATCTGAGTTAAAAGTATCAAAACATGAGATAAAAGTTAAAGGTAGCTAAAAGCAGCTCAAAGCTAAGACTTGCAAAAGGCTAGCTTGAGCTACAAATGTTAGCTAAAAGTATGGACAATAGTTAAAAATAGGAAAAATCTAGGTAAAAGACAAAATTAGCAAAATGCTAGCTAAAAGCTAAAGAAACAAGCCTCTTACGAAAACTCCCTAACTTAAAGCTAAAAGTTGATAAACAATAGATAAACAAACCAAAAGTCTACTTAAAAACTACAAGCAACCAAATGCTATCTAGGAATGAAGATTAACAAAACACTAGATGAAAGCTAAAGGTAAGAGATGACTCTCAGCTACTACCACACCAAATTTTAGCTACATGTCAGTAAAAACGCTCACGTTCACTTTGTTGTTTTTGAGCCATCTTGAATTGAGTTGATCTGTTGTAGATTGATTGATTTGTAAAAGTTTCAGTAAAATAAATTCAGTGATTTAGGAGTTATTTTTGTAGACGCACACACTTTTACACACACGTAGGCAAAAACATGAGCTCTACTTTGGTTTCGACAGAAGGTAAACAACAATAAATAATTAAATCAAACGTAAATATAATATAAACTTGCAAAACAAAACCAGTGACAGCTACTTGGTCAAAGTTGACCTGATCACTTCCAGCCATTAGAGCAGCTAATTTTTTTTTAAACTACTTTAATACAAAATGTTCAAAGTTTTTGAACTTGCAGCTTCCAGAAAGTAAAGTGAGTAAATGTAAGCTGCTCCTCTCAGGGTTTTGTGCAGCGGATCAAATCCTGCTCAGTGGATCAGTGGGTTTGTTGTCGATCATTCTGGGTTCATTTTGAACTCTTTTATTTATTTATTTATTCAACCTTTATTTTAAACAGACTCGCCTCATTGAGCCCCGAGGACTACCGTAATTTACAATGGGGACCTGTTCCAGACAGAACATATAAAGTATGCTCACTTAAAATGATAATAATAATAATCATCATCATCATCAATAATCATTTAAGTTGTTATGATCATGAAGACTGATCGGACTGAATTCTGCAGCAGGACTTTAGCTTTATTGACGATTTCCTTTCATCCAGCTACTTCCTGTGGTCATTTCCTGCAACTGTCCGCCTCCTACAGGAACACCTGTTTCCTACTTCCTGTTATTGCTGCCTCCACACAGGAAGTTAATCCATATGGTAAACATGGAGTCAAAGAATGGAGAATATTATCCTCGATGTTCTTTAACTTTTAGATTGCGGCGTTTAGAGAAAGTTCTTATTCTGAAGCGAACTGGGAAACTTCCATCGCTTTAGAAACTGAAGAATTTCTAACTAATTGTTGGATTTTGTGCCTCGGAGGGAAAGTTTTATTTCTCTTGTTCATGTTGATCTGATTTCTGCTTTGTTTTGCAAAGCAGCACATTTTCAAGAACAAAAGGCTCAAAGCCTTGAAGCTGCAGTCTGCCTGATGACCAGCAGGGGGCGAGCTCCGGCGTCCCTCTAGAAATTACTTTAATTCTCATTTTAAAACGTTTTATTTTTGAGTTTAGAGTCATGGCTGTAACTTTCATGTCTTAGTTTGAAAAGTGCTTTCCTTTTTTTATTATTGATCACCGTTATGAAAGGAAGGAGAACGTTATTTCCTGTGTTTGTCTGCAAAATATCTCAAGATTCGTTGGACAGATTTCATTGAGTGCACATCTGCAACTGGTTAACTTGGGGTTAGTTTGAGTCAAGATGGCTGCCACAGCTAACTGATGCTAGGGACGGCAGAGATGGCTGTAACTCAGCAGACTTGAGGCTAAATCTTAGTGTGGTAGTAGCTGAGACTGATCCTGAACACATCAGTCCAGATCTGGGCTCTTCGCTTCCCGTTGCTCCGAGAATTAAAACCTTGTTGCTGGTTTACAAAGTTCTACATGGTGCGGGTCCAAAACATGTCTCTGATCTTCTGCTGCACCGTGAACCATCCAGACCTCCGAGGTGGTCCGGTTTGAATCTGCTCTGCTGAGTCAGAACCAAAAACGTGCAGAAGCTGCTTTCAGCTTTTCTGCTCCAACAGTCTGGAACAAGCTCAAACCAAATTATTTGTTGCTGAATTTTATCTTCATCCGGTTCTTAAACAAAACGTGAGCGCCTGTCGTCACTTTTGTTCTGCGGCACGTTGGTCACAACGTTTGTGTTTGGGTCATCCTGGTTCTGAAGCTTCTGCTCTGCTCAGATATTCAAAAAGACCAGGCAGGACGGTGAACGTCTAAAAACTACGAGTACATTTTGTCTGCAAGCCTCAGTAAAACTGAACTTTCACGTTTAATTTAAAGTGCTCTGATTTAATCTGCTTTAATCTGCTTTAATCTGCAGACTCCTGGTGGAAACATTTTATTTTCCCTCTCGGCTGAGTCAGCAGATTCTGTGCGTTTTCTGCTTTTTATCACCGCGGCTGTAAATTATATTTTACTGCACATGTGAAAGAAATCAGAAGTGATGTCACTCTTTAAGTTTCACTTCCTGCTCAGAGAAAGACAGAAAACTAAGTTCAGAGAACGTTGACCACCTCAAAGAGGAAGTGACCAAACAAACTACAAAGGTTTATAATCCACCATTTGTCCTTTTTTTAAATTGTTATTAAATGTATTTTATTGTTTGTGGGCGATCGCAGCAGCTGCTGCTCAGCAGCTCACGTCCTTTTCTTCGTTTGTTTGGATGAAAGTCTCCAGAGTTTGAATGTGGGAACTTCATAGTTTCCCTTCGAGTCCATAATTAGATTGAAGCCATTTATAAAATAAATTAATCTCTAATCTGATTCAGAATCCAGTTGACTGGGATTAAACTCTCCTGGTTCGAGTGTTTAGCGCCTCCTATGGAGCCAAGAAGGAATAATTGTAGTTCAAAAGTACCTAAATGGTAGGTAAAGGCAGGAAAACTAATAGCTAATAACTAAAAGTAGCTAAACAATTGTTAAAAATTAAAAAAGCAAAACTGTAGCTGAAAGTAGTTTTAGTTTAAAGCTAAAAGTGGCTTAATGGCTGTGCAAAGATAAAGAAGCAGAACTGTAGCACAAAGTAACTGCTTTGTAAATAACAGGCAAATGCAGCCGGACTTCCAAAAAGTATCAGAGTAGTAGGTAAAAAATAGCAGAACAGTAACTAAAGGTCAAAGGAGCAAAGCAGTAGCTTAAAGCTAAAAGTAGCAAAACAGTAGCTCAAAGCTAAAGTAGCAGAAATATAACCAAAATAGCTAAATGGAAGGTAGAAGCAGCAAAACTAGTTAATAGCTAAAAGTAGCTGAACAACTGTTAAAAGTTAAAGAAAGCAAAACTAGCTGAAGGCAGTAAGTTGTAGCTTAAAGCTAAAAGTGGCTAAATGGTTGCACAACGATAAAGTAACAGAGCTATAGCAAAAAGTAACTAAATAGCATGCAAATGCAGCTGGACTATCTATTAGCAAAAAAGTAGCAGAATAGTAGGTAAAAAATAGAAGAACAGTAGCTAAAGGTTAAAGGAGCAAAACAGTAGCTTAAAGTTAAAAGTAGCAAAACAGTAGCTCAAAGCTAAAGTAGCGGAAATGTAACCAAAAGTAACTAAATGGTAGGTAGAAGTAGCAAAACTAGCTAATAGCTAAAAGTATCATACTGCAGCTAAAGTTAGTAGAATAAGAGCTAAAGGCTAAAAGCAGCAAAACTGTAACTTACAGCTAAAAATAGCTAAATGGTAGCTTAAAGATAAAGTAGCAAAACAGTAGCTTAATATTAAAGGGGAAAAGCAGCAGCTTAAAGCAACACAAAAACAACTAAATGATATACGGTAGTAGCTAAAGGACTAGCTAAAATGTCAAAGTGGCTGGATTGTGCCAAAGTAGCTGAATAGCAGCTTAAAACTTAAAGTGGCAGAACTAGCTAAAAAGCAGTAAAATGTTCACCAGCGTAAAAACATTAAAAGCAGCACGAGAGACCAGAACCAGGTCCAGACGACCGAAGCAGGTTTGATGCAGAACGACGTTTCTAAAAGAACCGAGGAGGTTTTTACATAAACCTTGAAATATTTGTAAAAAGTCACGGAACATTATAACAGATCGATGTGAGTGTTTTCATATGTGAGTACTTAAAGAGGCAGAGGGAGGGAGAATGAAGGATGGTGGGGGGGCAGAGGACTGGGCGAGAGACATGTGTAAAAAATGAGAGAGGGAGAGGTGACTAAGCCGGTGGATCAGAGGGAGGCAGATGAAGCTAGTCCCCTTGAAAGTTCAACCTCCAGCAGCTGCAGCAGCTGTTCCTGCGTCCTCCTGCCACTCTGCGCTCTCATGTCGCTCTGGACAGCAGACAACCTGCTCACCCTGTTTGTTCAGTTGTCTCTGAACACAGAGTTCTCAGAACCACGACTCAA
>JARVLU010001196.1:38076540-38086976 GCA_031762415.1 Simpsonichthys santanae | reverse complement strand
CACTCTGGCCAGCTACGGGTACAACACCAACTCTCTGGGCTTGGGGCTGAACCCAGCAGCAGCTTCAGGGGTGTTGGCCGCCGTGGCGGCGAACGCCAACCCAGCAGCAGCAGCCGCAGCCAATTTATTAGCATCCTACGCCAGCGATGCGTCCACCAGCGCAGCTCACCCTGCAGCCAGTCTCGGGGGCCTCTCTCTGGGATCCTTAGCTGCAGCTACCGGGGCCACCAACGGCTACCTGAGCGCTGCGTCCCCACTCATGGCGTCGTCTCTACTGGCGACAGAAAAGCTCGCTGAAGGAGCGAAGGAAGTGGTTGAGATCGCCGTGCCAGAAAACCTGGTTGGAGCCATTTTGGGGAAAGGAGGGAAGACGCTAGTGGAGTACCAGGAGCTGACCGGCGCCAGGATCCAGATCTCCAAGAAAGGCGAGTTCATTCCAGGAACCCGGAACAGGAAGGTGACCATCACGGGCTCGCAGGCCGCCACGCAGGCCGCACAGTACCTGATCAGCCAGCGGATCACCTACGAGCAGGGGGTACGCGCCACCAACCCACAGAAGGTGGGCTAAACCTGACAGCCAATGAGAAACGAGGAGGAAAAGAGGACAAAAAAAAAAAAAAAAGAGAGGGGGCTCGGGGGAGGAGAAATGAAAGAAAAAGCGAGAGTGTGAAAGGAAAAAGGAGAGGAGGTCAAAAATGTTGGAAGGAATCTGTTTTCTTCTGCGTGTTTTCAGTATTAAAAAAAAAGTTTTTGACACAAAAAGCAAAAACGTGCGGAGAAGATGAGGAGGGAGAGGAGCGCCGAAAAACCAAGAAAAAAATGTGTAAAATGTAAATAAGTTTTATTACTTAACGTCTTGACCTTTTGGGGTTTTTATTGTTTGTTTGGTTTCGTTCAGTAAATTAAGCTGTCTGTTCGTGTGTCGTGTGGACAGAGCTGAGCACCTGCGGGGGGAGGCGGGGGGGCAGAGAGGGGGAGGGTTGGTGTTTTACAGGGTACAACCCTCCTCCCCCTCAAACCCTGAATCCTGTAAGGAAGCAACCCTTCCCCCCTCCCCCCTCAGCCCACGTCCCATATTCTACAGCAGGGCTTCTGTTTTTCTTCTAGATCTGCCCCGCCTCCTTCGAATCCCCTCCCCTCACTCTTTTGCCCCGCCCCTTTTAACAAAAACTTTGTAATGAGCAAAAAGGCGTGTGAGAGAAGAAACGTCCCGACTCCCCCACCTTTACTCTGTTCTCCCTCCTGTATCAGATCTCGCCTCCCCCATCGGGACCGATGGGTGAGGTGGATCTGAGGGGAGGTGTGTCGAGGGGCGGGGCTAACGTTTCTTTGTTCGCACACACACACGTGCACACACACACACCCGTACAACCTGTGCCCTGCAGGGTGGCGGCGCCCCCCCGGGTGGTTCTGGTGGTTCACCACAGTTCTGAAAAGTTGGTGGGAAAATGTAAAAAAAAATAAAAATAAAAAAAAAACAGAACGCAAAGATTTAAAAATCTCATAAACACGTTTTATTCACAACAGAACATCGTTGACACACATTGTCGATACGACAAGTTTCAAACAGCAGCTGTTGCCAAAGTGCTGAATAAAATCAATGGGACTAATTTCATGGACTAAAGTATCAATAAAAATAACGATAGTACTGAGGTACTGTAGTAGTACTTCTACTTAATAGTACTAATATGTGATCTGATGGTCCCGTTCAGAGGACGTCATGTCCATCGTTTCCAAAAATACTTTCAGATTTGGACACGTCAGACCTCAGAGCAGTTCTGGACTTCACCTCAGTCCATTTGAAACGAGCTCTGGTCCAGAGAGGACGGCAGAAGTTCTGGACGCTCTTCGCATCTGGCTTCTTCTTTGTCTGATAGAGCTTTAAGCAGCATCTGTGGATGAGCTGTGTTGACAATGATCTGTGGAAGTGTCCCAGAGCCCAGAACAGAACCAGACCTGGTTTTAATACAGCCAGGTCCAGAACAGAACCAGACCTGGTTTTATTAATGCAGTGGCCCCTGAGGGCCTCGTCCTTGGAGCTCAGATTTCTACAGATTCTTCTAATCTGTAGTTGAGATTAGGAACTGCAGAGGATGGAGATTTTAAGTCTTCCAGATTTTTTTTGTTGAGGACCTTTATTCTGAAATGGTTCCACTGTGTTCGACCCAGTTTGTCTGCAGACTGGTGAACCTCTGCCCACCTGTACTTCCACTGGGTTCAGCCTCTTCATCACCATTTGATAGTTAACCTAAAGTATTTGTTTCTCCGGGCTCATCATTTAGAGACTTGCTGCTGCCGTAACATTCAACAATACTACATTTGACACATCAGCTACAATCCACTGTGAATAAATAGTGATTTATGGGATTTGCCAATGATTGTACTCTGTTCACGTTTACATTTTACATCCCGGCCTTTCTGGGTTGTAGATGAAATGCGGAGGCACACGCTGACGACGCCTCGCGCCTGAACCTGAAGGGGTCAGCGTGATTCTGTGGCGAGCACACGGGATCGTTGCGGTCCTAAAAGAAAAAAACACTAACAACTATATTGTCTCATTACAGCAGAAAACATCGCCACCGTCACTGTTTATTAACAAGATCTCCCCTATTTAAAAAAAACCTCCGGTTTCCTTTTGAATCTGTGAATTCAGGTTGACATGAATGTAAATGAGACGTTTCGTTTGAACTGTTTTTGTTTTAATGTAAGTGGACTGAAGGTGAATAGTAATGTTACATAGTGTAATATATGTCTTATTTAAGTCCAGTAAGGAAGCCGCCCCAGGCATTAAGATCATTACAGTGATATATCCAGTCAAACAGCAGAGCAGGGAACACACACACACGCACACACACGGACACGAAACATTTGCCATGTTTGGTGCTACAAAAGCAAATTGCTCATATCTATGATGCAGACTTCTAGATTAGTTTAAAGTCTATTAAACCAGTCCCGCCCCACACGGCAGTGCAGCTATATTAACCAGATTATTAAACGCCAGATTATGTATGCTGCAGAACATCCCTGCTGTCTGCGCTCGTAGTGAAACGCCCGGTTGCAGTTCGTCTCCTGCGTGAAGCTGCAACTAAAATGAATAATTTAGTTGAGCTGAGACTCGTTCTCAAACAGACTGGGTGAAGCACTTAGCATGACCTGCGTACTACTGAGAAATGCAAACGTCGAGTAAAGTGGGGAGGGGGGGACAGTGAAGCGGGACGAGGGGACGTTTGTCTGGGGCCCGCTGCTGAAGCTTTGCTGGTAGATCAGCGGCAGCGTGCATATCACTTAAAGGAGATAAACGCCCTCCTCGACCCTTGTCCGTGTCAAACCGTCCGCCGCCGCCAGGTGAGGGGCCGAGCAGATTCTCAGCAAACGTCCAGGAGCACAGCTCATTTCCACCTGCAGAAAACGGCAGGTTGCCATTGGCAACAGGTTTACTGCTGCAGACCCACAAGGCTGCTGAAGATGTTGCTTTTTGTTGTTGTTATTTATGTTTTTTTTTTTTGTTTGTTTGTTTTAATATTCGGAGTACACTGAACTTTTTTATTTTATTATTTTTTTGTCTTAATGCACTGTGAAGCTGGAAAGCAGTTTTATCGACCTACGAGGTCAGGGATGGAGAGCGTGACTGGACGATTTCTGTATGGCAGGGAAAATAAAACTTACACATATATGAAATATATGTAGGATGCATATGAAGAACTTTAAAGGAAAAGCATATCTAAACATGGAAGGAGAGGAGAGAGACTAGGTCAATGAAGAGGATTCAGATCACTTCGGTTCTTCTTCCCCGTTCGGGAAGCTGGAGAGCCTGGAGTTGAGTGGCAGGTCCAAACGACAGGAACAAATTATTCTTTTTAAATCTTTAATGCAGCTTCATGAACAGTTTCAACTCTGGGTAAAAATCCCTGTTCACTCTGAATGTGAGTTTAGATCAAATTGAGGATGGGGTTTCTTTTCTGCGGGTGACGGGCGGGAGCCCCCCCCCCCCCCCCTTCAGATACAAAAAAAAAAGAAAGGACTTCTTGAATCTGTAGAAATCACCCACGTGTGACCGATTGTGTCGTTCTCTGTTGGAGCGCCGGTGAGGGTTTATCTCTGCAGCTCGGTAAGGAGGCTTCTTTACTCCCATCTAAACCCATCCACACTCTCCTCACCCTCCCACCGTCCTCAGTTTTCCAGCGCACTCCCATCCCGACACCCCCTCTCCTCCTAACACATCGCTCCATGGGTGGCCATGTCTGGTGTTACGATCGATGCATGTCTGCTGCTTGCCCCAGCAAATGCTACGGAGCGAGCAGAGGCTGAGACGAGCACGCCTGCAGAGGAAGTGGCAGGCTGCAGGGCACCACCCACACCTGCAGCTCAGATCAGTGCATTTTACTTTGACAAGCTTTCAGTTGGAATTGCACAAACACACTCTGGTAGGATTTGACTGGATTTAGTGGGGTAGTTTGCTTCTGTTCTGCCATAAACATAAATTATACTTTGCTGCATGCATTTGTAATCATTTGGCACCGGTGCATCATTGTTTCACCAAAAGTGTCAAGGATTTGCTCATATGAGCGTCCTAAATACTCGTTTTTTTGCTTTCAATTTGACAAATTGTCAATTTGAGACGTGCTTTTGATTTGCTGGTTTATTACGCCATGAGAAAAACATCTATAATAAAAATGAATCCGTCAAGATGTTTGAAAAAATGTAACATTTTACAATAAAACGTCAGGCGTTTGTGCAGAAAGCAAAGGCGTGCATGCAGCACAGTATAGTTTCATAGTGGTTGAAGTGCATAGAAATGTTGTGCTAGATGACTTTAGTTCCTGTTGGACAGGTTTAGTTGTTCATCTTGTTTATCTGAATTAATCTTTCACCCAGCAGCCACTCTAGTTTTTTAACGTTAGGCGATTGAACTAAAATGTGACAAGTACTGGAAGCAATACACATAAAGGAGGCATGTTGTGTCGTCCTGTCTCTGATCCTCCGTCTGCCGTAGGAGCTTTTAGATTCACCTGGAGAAGCTGGGTAGGTTTACAGAAGTACATCTATTTTTAATTTGTGGACAATGCTGCTATTTGATAATAACGGATGTACTAAAAACGAGCTGGAAACATATCGAAACCTGTCCCTTAGCTGGAGAAGCCAGTCTCGAGCGGCAGTTTCAGGTGGACTAGCTGCTCTGCTGAAAAGAAAAGTGTGATTTTAATCTGAGGAGATGAAACTTGTGCCAAAACAGACAGAGTTCAACTCTAAACGTGTTCCTTTCGAGCAACGTTTGATAAGACCAGACCTACTTTTATATTGAGAAAAATGTGACAAGTGCCAAATGAACCATATTCGTAAGCGCATCGTCGGGACGGGTGAAGCTCGACTAACAGACGACGCACCTCGGTGTCACTTTGTGTTAACGCCCTGCTACTAAAGGAGGGACCGCCATGTTAGTGTTAGTCAGTCCTTTGGGGGAGGCCCCTCCCAGAATGCAACAGCACTACGACTCGGGGGCTAGACGCATCAGCATAGTGGTAGGTTAGCATAACGATGCTAAAATAAAATGTGACTAGCTAGCATTCTTAAATACAGCCTTTTATAGTTACAATAAAAATGTATTTTGTGGAAATAGATGTTATCTTTTTTGCACGTCTATATTGCATGATATCAAAATGAAGCGTGGACAACAACAAAAAAAAGAAAAAATATTAAAAAATAGGCATTGTGTGTTTATTTTTCTGAAACAAGTCTCTGCATGCCGATAAGGTCGAGCATTTTGATATTGTTTTCACGCCTCCAGATGTTCGCTGTTGTTCCACGCAGTCGCGTTTAAGTTCTGGGTGCGTTCCACGTCGACGCGAGACGTCAAAACTCAAACGTCGTTTTACATGTTGAGCCAGCTCGGACAAATTTTTTTTTAAAAATCAGGATTTGATTTCATATTTAGACGGCGACTGTGTGCGAATCATCACTTCATGAGGTTGCATCTCACTCGTCTGACGGAGGGCGTCCAAAAAGCTTCCATGTGTTTCTGTGCGTTTGTGTTCGCTAACGTTACTAACACGTCGCCGTGCTCTGAGCTCCGGCTTGTCTCGTCGCTGATTAAGCACCTCAAATATGACATTTCAGGCCCCGCCCACTTTGTTTTAACAGGAAGTTATTGTGAGAAAGAGGCCAAAAGTGCAGTTGTGCACAGAAAGCTCAAATGAAACTCGTGTCGCCGCGTCCTGCTGATTCAAACTGAATCGTGACGTCTGATTCAGACTCGCACGTTTCTCATTTATGCCGTGGAAACGTCTTCGGTTTTCACGTTTGCACTAAACTTTGTGCGGATGCTGTGCACGGCAGGCCGAGCTGAGACGGGGGCGCTCAGCGTGCGAGACTACTGTAGCTCCGCAGCCTTTTCTCGTGTTTTCGACGCGCATGCTGCTCCGGTCCTCTCCGGGTCCGTCTGCTTTAGACTCCGCTTGGTGCTTGTGGTGTCTTTGTTGCTGTTTGGCCAGTTAGTCTTGATTTATTTTATTTTTTAATCCATGTTGGTTCTTTTTGTTTGGTTGTGACGTTTAGAGGAGCTCAAACCTTCAGGGCGGTGTCTCACTGATCTACAGCTGCTGGGAGACTCAGTTCTGTGAGAAAATACGAGACGATTTGGTTCCAGTCCTGCAGAACTCTGAGTGTTTTCACCAGAGGGTCCAGCGAGCTGCGAGGCCACGTCTTCTGAAAAGCTCACCCTGTTTTCCTGCACGTCTCTTGGCTGTGCACATTATTTGTTTTTTTTTTTTAGCGCTCACCTCGGCAGCCGCCCCCACGGTTATGATTTGTTATAATGTAGAAGTGAAGATTTGAACGGTTTTCCAGGAAACATCCTCTGATGTTCTCTGCCAGGGGAGCGCTCGATGACGTGTCAGAGTCACTTTGTGGCTTTTGAAGAGAAAAGACGCCTCGAAATTCTTTGTGCACGTTCAGAACTGCACCTGCGAGCCTCAGCCCACAAACGTGGCGGGACGTTGTGGACGCTCCCTGGTTGCAGCGCAGTGAGACACCGCCTTTACCTGCTCGCCAGGTGACCTCTCAGTGGGTGTGTGGCTCTTTAACGTTTTATTTGTGCCCCCCCCCCCCCCCTTTTCCTCCACCTACCGCTACAAAACCCGCCCTCACCCACACCAGCCACGCTCGACCCGAGCCCGGGCGCCATCGAAGCACCAGCAACCGCAGACTGCATTCGTCATATCACTGTCGTTCTGTTCTTCTCCTCCTCGCTCTGTTGGTTCCTTCGTTTCCTCCTGGTTTTGATTTGAACTGTACGCTCAGACCAGTTTGAACCAGATGCCATTTCTGTGTGTAGCCTTGTTTACCCTTTTTGCACACACACACACATGAAACACACACTCCATGCCCTCTTTTTGTGCACCTTTCACTGCCCACTCCTCGCCCAAAACATGCACCACCCCCCCCCCCCCCACTCTTTTCTCGAGTGCCAAACTAGAAGCGAGCGGACGCAGAGAGGCGACGCCCACAGAGACCATTCCGTTTCTTTGAGTTGTTCTTGTTGTGTCGGACATCCATCCTGGAAGCACCCATGAAGCCAGCATGCTCCGCCCTCATATAACATGATGTCGCTCATGACGCCTCAACTGAGCAGCACCTTGCCCCCCACCACCACCACCACCACCTCCTCCTCCTCCTCCTCACCCCCTCACAGACAAGGATTAACCTTCTGCAGGTTGGCTGCTCCTGTGCCTCAACCTAAAAAACAAACGCTCATGCAGCTGCTTTCCTAATCCTGTCATCTCTTCAGCCTGTTGGACTTCATTGATTGTGTGCCATAGTGTTGGGGGCACCTTCCACTCTCCTCACCTCCTCCTCTCTTCCTGTACCCCCCCACCCCCACCTCTTTATTCTGTCTCTGTAAACCCCCTCCTCCTCTCGCTCTAGCTCCATTTGATTTTTCTCAATGGGAAAGATTCAAAAACTCCATTTTCTAATGATGATTTTTTTTTTCTGTTGTCGTCTAACATCCAACATGCGCCCCCCCCACACACACACATGCTGCAGTGCCGGGGAGTGTTTACGCACCGTCACCTGCGCAGCCATCCTCTGTCTTCTTGAACTTTTTGAACTTTCACCCCCCCCCCTCCTCATGAACTTTATTGACCTTCTTCCTCCTCCCCCCTCTGTGTTCATCCAGCTGTTTTGGACGATAACTCTCCATTCCATCCCAACAACCCTCTCTGAGACTGTGCAATGCTATAGCTGATACGATTGGATTCTTTTTGTTTGTTTGTTGCTCATCATTGGGGGACAATGAGTAAAAAAAAAAAAAAAATTAAAAAATGAAATGCAGACAAACAAAAAAAAAATGGCTAAAAAAAAAGCAACTGTTTCTCCACGGTTTCATTTCTCTCTCTCTCTCATTGTAAATACTTTTGTCAGAGTTTTGCCAAGCTGTAAAGAGAGAGGTGTTGAGCAGACGGGGGTGGGGGGGGGGCGGCAGCATAAAGACAAACTAGTGGACGCAGCGGACGGCGCTCCTCATCCTCTCACTTCGGCGGTTAGGCCTCGCCTGTGTAATGCTAGTCGTAGCGTGTTAGCCCGTGCTGTTCGTAGTGTTGCGTTATCTGCTGTATTCGCCGTTTAGCTTCACGTCGGCTCTTTGAGTCACCGGATCAGAGCAGGCTCGTTTCCGTGCGCTTCTTGGGTGTTTCCTAACAGTGTGTCGTAGTGGCGTCAGTATCTTCTCATCAGGCCTTAGTGTTAGAGACATATCATCGTGGAAAACTTGACTCGGCTCCTTTCTTTTGGAACAGCATTTAAAAAGGTCGTTATCGTTTTTTAAAGAAGGAAAGTTCCTTCAGACTAAAGGAGGCTGAGCTGCTAACATTTGTGCAATAAAAGTCCTAGTTTACATCATCCACCCAAACCGATCAGAGATGATTGGCCTCTGCAGGCGCCGCCGCACCGTCCCGCCGCCTGCAGAGCCAAACTCCATGTTTTGAGACGTTTTGAAAGTATTGACAGGTTCTCGCCGGCACCATTTCACCGCATCGCTCTCAGCTCCACTCCGGAGTTATGCTGCCTGCCCCCATCGCCCTGAGAACACCACACCAGCTATTTATTTCTCAGACGATTATTATGATTCTATTATTAAATCACAGCAAGAAGAAGAAAAAAAAAAAGGGAATGACTGGAACAAGGTGAATTAATATTATTGTTTTTTTGTTTGTTTGTTTTTTTTTAGTATTTTAGTGGTTGCTTTTAACATTCATTAACTGACTTAAAGATTATTGAATATTTAATGTAACTGTAGCATTGTGTTTGTAAAGAGAAAAAAAACTAGTGAGTTGTGTTTCTTGACTTGTGGATTACCAGTGAAGTGGGCAATCTAGTGCTAATATATATATGAGGTCTTTTTTTTTTTTTTTTTTAAGGATTCTTATTTTGCGACAGCAACAGCAGTCATTATAAATGTTCATTTTAGCATCACCTGTCTTCGTTGTCTTATTCTTCACCTTCCACCACACTCTGCATCATCACAGTAACACATCACGAGTCCGGGGTGGGACCGAGCGAGCGCCTGAGTGAACGCGTGCAACAGAACCGATGCGTGTGTTGTGCATCTATGCAAATGTGTGTGCATGTGTGTTTACTCTGCTAACATGCCTGAAGATGCATGTGTGTGTGTGAGGGAGAGGAAGAGGGTGATTGTTCCTGGTTCTGTGAGGGCCGGGTCCGGGGCGGGTGTTCTGTCCACTGTCCCACCAAAAGCTAAAACCTGTCAGGCTTCCATGCTTCTCGATGGAACCTCCTGACGTTATAGCTGCAAACCTCCATCATGTGATCTGACTCAGCTCGGCTGTTCATAACCCCCCTTCAGTCACCTGACCAATCAAATCAACCAATCACTGTCCACCACTACTACCGCCTCCCCCCTGCGCCATCCTCCGCTGCACGCCACGTCAGCCTCATGTGATGTTCTTCATCGATAACATGCTACTGTCACAGGTCTGGGGGCCGGTCCTCGTAGAGACAGTTTTTAATTTCTCCTCGTAGATTCTCCAGAGTTCACGTTCCAAACGGCGCCTCCCCAAACCGAGACAAGTGCACCTCGTGTCGATTGGTTTGCTAAAGGTTCAACCGAAACAGACTTCCTGGCGTTTGACTGCGGAGACGACCAGAATCCAGTTCGCGACGATGCTCACAGCACCTTCACGTTTGAAGGACTGCTAGGGGTTGAACGGCTTCATCTTTTTTAAAGTCGACTTCAGCGAGATACAAGTTGACATTGGCTAGTTGATGACATCATAGGAACTCGATGCTATTCACAAAAAAAGTAATTTATTCACAAAAAATTTTTGGAGCGTATATTATATACTGTATACAGGTAGTCCTCGACTTACGAACGGGTTCCGTACCTACAAACCGTTCGTAACTCGATTTTGCTGTAAGTCGGA